>NW_018921480.1:330062-343860 GCF_002207925.1 Prunus avium
ATGCAAGAAAATCAGTTGGCGGTTATATGTCTCATCCAGCGGATTCCCCGTCTTGGAAACTTGTTGATGATAAATGGCCCAACTTTGGTAATGAGCCAAGAAACTTGAGATTGGCTCTCTCATATGATGGATTCAATCCCCACAGTTCTTTAAGTAGCAGATACAGTTGTTGGCCAGTTATCTTAGTTACATATAATCTCCCACCATGGCTATGCATGAAGAGGAAGTTCATGATGTTGACCTTATTGATTAACGGTCCTAAACAGCCCGGAAATGTTATAGACGTCTACTTAGAGCCTTTGATTGATGATTTAAAATCTCAGTGGGATGAGATTAGAGGAGTGTATGATGCTCACATAGGAGAATACTTTACACTCAGATGTGTATTACTGTGGACAATTAATGATTTTCCTGCCTATGGAAACTTATCTGGTTGTGTCGTTAAAGGATATAAAGCTTGTCCAAGATGCGGCGATGATACACCTAGTCACAGGTTGAAAAATGGCCACAAAATTTGTTACATTGGGCATAAAAAATGGTTACCAATCAATCATCCATATAGGAGGCAACGTGTAGCTTTTAATAGGAAACCTGAATATGGCATGCCTCCCGAGCCATTAACCGGAGAAGAAGTGTTGCATATGGTTGAAGATATTAATTACATATGGGGCTCGAAAAATGGGGGAAGTGTTGGGGAGAATGATGGTGACAGAGTTTGTTGGAAGAAGAAATCAAAATTCTTTGATCTCGAGTATTGGAAATACCTCCCTGTGAGGCATGCCCTAGATGTTATGCACATTGAGAAGAATGTTTACGATAGTATCATTGGTACATTGCTAGAGATCCCTGGAAAAAATAAAGATGAGATTGCTGCTCAGTTAGACTTATTGAACATGGGGGCCAAAACTGATTTGCAACCCGAGTATGGAGAAAGACGTACTCGCTTGCCTCTAGAGCCTTGGAATTTGTAAAGAGCATAGAAGAGCGCGGTTTGCAATTCTTTCTATGGTATGAAGGTCCCTGAAGGTTATTCTTCAAATATAAAAAGTCTTGTATCTTTAAAAGATTCAAGACTTCTTGCCCTTAAATCTAATGATTGTCATACATTGATGCAACAATTGCTCCATGTGGCAATTCGTTCTGTTTTGGAGAAGCCTGCAAGGTATGCAATAACTCGATTGTGCTTCTTCTTCAATGCTATATGTGCAAAGACGGTAGATGTTTCCAAGCTAGATAAGTTGGAAGAAGATGTAGTAGTTACTTTGTGTTTGCTTGAGAAGTACTTTCCTCATTCATTCTTTGATATCATGGTTCATCTAGTAGTACATCTTGTCAGAGAAGTTCGTCTATGTGGGCCAGTATATTTTAGATGGATGTATTCGTTTGAAAGATATATGAAAGTGAAAGGGGTATGTTTAGAATCGTACTTGTCCCGAAGGTTGCATTGCTGAGCGGTATATAGTTGAAGAAGCTGTAGAGTTTTGTACCGAGCATTTATCTGATGTTAGTACAGTTGGAGTGCCTTCAAGCCAGAAGATGGGAGTTTCAAAGCCATTATCAAGTTGCACAGTGAGCTTAGTTGATCTGGACTTGTTGAACCAGGCACATCTATATGTCTTGGAGAATACGAAGGAAGTCCTGCCTTATATCGAGTACGTATAAGTTTAATTTTTCATATGTAGCCATTTTAAATATTATTACTCCTTATGTTTATCTTATATACAAGGGAACATAATGCGTGATTTTTTCCTGTCAATTGTAGGGAACATATGATCCACATCAAGACCACTTATCCAAAATTTCGAAAGAGAACAAAGTGGCTACAAGATAAGCACAATATCACTTTTATTTAATGGCTACGCTTTAAGGTATATATGTTATTGAATGACATATTGAACTTTTAATTTTCTTTCTTTCTATATGTTAGATTGAATTAAGATATATGTTTAATTTGCAGGTCCAAAGTGAACTTAATGGGGAAGACAATAATGGCGTATCAGAAAATTTGAGGTGGTTAGCAGCTGGTCCAAGCATGGCAGTGCCATCATATAGGAGCTATCTTATTAATGGTGTCAAATTTAACACCAAGGCACAAGATGATGTGCGAACTGTCCAAAATAGTGGAGTTTATTTACTTGCACATACTATGCAAGTTGCTAGTGCCAAGGATAAAAACCCTATTGTCTCCAATATGGGTTTTTATGGGGTTATTCAAGAAATTTGGGACCTTGACTACCAAAAGTTTAGAATCCCAGTCTTGAGGTGTGATTGGATAGATAACACTTCGGGCCTTGTAGTCGACAAACTTGGATTTACCCATGTAGATCTAAGTAAAATTGGACATAGGAATGACCAATTTGTTATGGCTTCTCAAGTCAAACAGGTATTTTATGTTGATGACCCAATGCATCGTGGTTGGTCGGTAGTGTTATCAATGCCTAATAGAGAATATAATGATGTTATTGGTGATGATGTGCTAGGTGATATTAGAATTGAGTGTGAGCCATTTACTAGAGGGATACCAAATGTTGACACATTTGATGACCTAGTGGGTGAGTTTGGGAGTGAGAATATTAGAGATGGGTGTGAAGATATATGGATTGATTGATTGTTGTAATGTATAACATTAGTTATGCAGTTAATTGTATGACATTAATTAATAGCTCTGTATATCACTTTAATTCCGATCACATTTTCATTCTGCAGGCTTTGGGTACGACAAATCAAAAATTAAAAATAATGGGTTAAAGGTGAAAATACGACGGTCAAGTTAAAAAAATCGCAAAAAGAGACGTCTAAAAAATAACCAACGTCGGGTTTTCACAAACGACGTGGAACGCCAATACAAAAATGAAATAAAAACCGCCATTTGAAATAGAAAACACGTCGGTTAATTAAAATTAATTTAAACACGGTTAGTAAATATAAACAACAACGACGGTAAAGAAAATAATTCACGATGTACAATAAAGAATAACACGACGGAAGAGAGCTCAAACCGACGAATTTAAGGATACCATCGATTGATGATTACCATTGTAAAAACAATGTTGCATGTCAGTTATAATAAAACAATTGACGTCTCAGAGAAAACACATGTCAAAAAAAGTTATAAAAGGGACTTAAAAAAGACTAGCCACGTCATGGAATAAACAAACCACGGACGTAGTAAGTTGTGTAACAACGTCGAAGAATTGGATTCTTGGGACATAGTAAAGTTCTAACCACGACCTTCACTTTACAATAACTGATGTCAAATCCATAATTCAAGGCGTTTCCTTACTTCTTAACGACGGTTAGGCTAAAAGCAATGACGTCTTAGAGATTACACACGTCTAAGTGGCTCACAAAAGAGACTTTTAAAATGCCAACCACATCAATGCCTATAAAAATCGACGTTGTAAATAATTAACCACGTCCCAAAATGTGACTCCTAGGCCATAGTAAATGGATTAAACATGACAGATATTTTACATTAACTGACGTGCAATATTAAATCCACGTCATTTATTCCTCTGTTCAAGCCGTCAAAATCATTTTCAACGTCTGTGGTGACCTAAAGGGTCATGGTTATTTGTTTGTTACATCAGTCCAAGTAAATATGTGCCATGTTAAAGTTTTCAAACATCACTTTTTTTTGACAAAAGTGACGTCTAACCTTCTCCAAAAGTGTACTTTTGTATGTTAAATTTACCAAGTTATATGTTTTAGACGTCAGTTTTTTTATTTAGTGAATGTAGTATATGTTAACCACGACGGTTTTTTTGTTTTACACGTCGGTTTTCTTTCAATTAGAGACGTGGATAATCATTTTTACGTCGGCTTTGTAGTTGTTCTTGACATTTAACATTATTTAAATGTCTGTGTTTTACTAAAACCGTTGTCTAATATAGTCGAAGTTGTCTTTTTAAGCTATTATGTATGAATTAGACGTCGGTTTTAGTTGTTTTGGGACGTGTAATATATTAACGACGTCGGTTATTTTCCGTCGTTATTTTATGTATTAAAAGATGGCGGTCAATTTCACATCGGTTTTAAAACATGCTACACGATGGTGGATTCCCGTCGTCTATTTCAATTTCTGTAGTAGTGATCAAATGCTGTTTTTAATATTTTGTTTCGAAATTTTCAGTTTTCAAAATCATCTTAAAATCATCTTTTTGAACACCTTGTCTACACCGAGTGCCTTTATGTATTGCACCTTTACTTTGATTAGAAATTTTAGGGTTTTTGAAATAAGTTTTTTTAGGGTTTTCTTTCACTTTGCATTCATAGTTTGTGCTATTTAGTTAGTAGTTCTAGGAAATTAATTTCAAACACATATTAATCCAATCCTTGTGGGAATGATCTCGTATTTGCTTAATTTTTAGGTTGCTATTTGTACAACAAGTTTTTTGAGCCGTTGCCGGGGATTGTGTAACTAGTTTGTGCTGAAATTGGTTTTTTCTTTTCTTTTACAGGTTGAATTTTGTTTATCCAAGGTCGTCGATCCCAAAATTTAGCAATCATTGTCTACAATCCTGAGATTGAACGAACTCTTAGACATCTTTGAAAGCAAGCTGAGAAGGCAAAACTTAACACACAAAGAGAAGATTTTGAAGAAGGAGAAAGATCAGAATCTGTGAAACAAATGGGGGATGAACAGGTTCAAAGGCCAATGAAGGACTCCTTTGTCCCTCAAAACCTTAATCAACCATCATGCATTGCCTACCAACCAATTGTGCAAGGCAGCTTCAATTTATCACATCAATTGCTTAACATGGTGCAAGACTATAGAGGCACACCTTCTGAGGATCCATACTTGCACATTAGGGATTTCTTTGATCTCTGCAAGACTCAGAACATCCAGGGCTTAACTCCAAAAGGAATTAGGTTAATTCTCTTTCCTTTCTCCTTAAAAGATAATGCTAAGTTGTGGTTGAATTCTCTAGCTGCAGGTTCCATTACTACTTGGGAACAATTGGCCACTAAATTTTTGAAGAAGTTTTTCTCGGCCCAAAAGACAAGACAACTTAAAAGGGAGATTCAAACCTTCCAACAAAAGGGTGGAGATCTTTTCTTTGAGGCATGGGATCATTTCAAGGAGTTGCTTCTCAAGTGTCCACACCACAATCTATCTCAAGATGATCAGGTACAAGCTTTTTAAGAAGGTTTAAATGATATTAACAAAAGTCTTGTTGATTTAGCTTGTGGAGGTGTGCTTATGGAAAAGAGCAGTGATGAAGCCATTGAGCTATTTTAGACCCTAAGTGAAAATTCTCACCAATTCTCATCAAGAGGGAGACAAGGAGTAAAAAGTAAAGGTGTTTATAAAGTTAGCATAAATGGTGAAGTCCAGAGTCAAATGGCAGCAATGGAGAAGAAGTTAGATATGCTGGTGAAACCAATGTTAGCTTAGAACATCTCTCAAGTTCAACAAATTGCTAAAGTCGAGGTATGTGTTATATATGTTCTCATTCTAATCATACTACTGAGACTTGTCCTATGTCTTGTTTTATAGATCATGAGCAAGCTAATTATGTGGGGTAAAACAACTATCATCCTAAGAACAACCCATATCCGAACAATTATAATCCAGGATGGAAAGACCACCCAAATTTTTCTTGGAGCAACAGTCAGAATGTGCTTAATCCACAAGGGCAGCAGAAGAACTTCCAATAGGGAAGTAATTATCATGCTTCATGATGTGATTAATTGCAAGTGGACAATATCGCTCAAATTAATATAGTAGTAAGTAGAGTATCGTTCCAACAGGGATCAAGTTAATCTATTAAATACTAGAGTGATTTATTTCTAATTATATTTGAATTAAATGAAAAGAGAATTATGATGAATTATGATGATTAAAATCTAATTAATCAAGTAAAATAAATTGAGATTAAGGAAATAATGTAAAAGATGAAAACAAAGATGATAAAGCACTAGGGCACCGATTTCACCTAGCTAATCCCACCCAAATCCTTCTAGCTTGTTAATCCTAATTACCTAACATGTTGATAATCGTTTTCCCTTACCTCACTAATACTCTCTTCCGAGTTATATTAGTTGTATTCCTTACAGTCAACCCACTCTATTCCTAGTTATGGATTTAGATAGCTAAGAACCCATTAAGATTTGTGGAAAACAATGAAGATTACACAAACCATAACCTAATCTTCGGAGTCGGCTATGTAATTTATGGTACTTGTTACAAGAAGCTATTTACTAGGAATCTCCTTTCGGTTTCAACCTAATTCTTCTAATCATGCAATTAGTGGCCAATTAATTGAAAGCATTAAGAACGGTAACAAGCACTCAACATGTACAGATAAATAAAATTAACAATATCAAAGAATTCGAGTATTCATAGCTAGGCTACATTGTAGCCCTAGTAAAAGAAATTAGTTCATGAAGGACTTATTGAGAATCTTGATAGTTGATGAAGACATGGAAGGCACCGAATTCTCCAAGTAGAATGCCAAGGTTGCGCAAGCTCTCTTCGTATTCTCCTTTGGATATTTCGGCTATGAGTATGAATGTGTAGGAATTTGATGGTGGGTAATTCGATCGGTCCTTTGAACAATGACCTAAACTCCCTATTTATAATACTCCTACAAATCCTACCTATCTAAGGTATAATTACAATTATTATAAAAGTAGGATTCCTTCCAAAATAGGGTCTTCTTTATTTCTCCTTGCTTGACTTGATAAGACTTGAAACATCTTGAATTAGGAAATTTGACAACATTCCTTGCGACAAAAGGAATGACTTGGCTTCTTGACTTGATTAATCTCCAATCTTCATCTTCTTGCCCTTTTTAGCACACTTTCTCCTATTTCCACAATTCCTTCACAAATCTCACAAAACCAATTTAAACAACCAATTTAATCCAAGGAAATTAACAAATAGATAAGTAAAGGAGGCATAAAATATATATAAAATATAGGCTTATCAAATACCCCCAAACCCATCTTTTGCTAGTCCTCGAGCAAAACTGAAAATCAAAAATAAAATAAAACAAACAAACTAAACTAAACCACTTTCGCAGGTAATCTCGATGGCACTTAGCATGTGCCACAAGCCTTTAAACCTCTAGGTATCCCTAGTAGGAGGAGTTGTGTCTCCTAATGGTTTACCAGTCACGACACCCACAAACGCTCCTTGCAAAACAAATTCGTTAAAGAAATACTTCCAACAAACTAATAATAACCAATGAATGTCAATCACAATTCAAAATCTAAAGTTATGCCACTACAAATAAAATGCACCATAGTGTAAAGTGTAAAGCCAATACTCCAAGCATTCGAACTTAAAAATAACCACACTTGGTGTGTGTACAAATTCGCCTCGACTCTAGGTCTCACGGGATAACTCTCAATTTTCTCACAGAACCTAGGGTTGCACTCTTACCCCGCATATGTGAATGAAGTTAGGTGAAGAAATCAAAATGTAAGACACATATGCATCCAAATGAATAAAAGACAATTTCTGAAAATAGATCTCATGGAAAGGAAATCAAATACTAAGAACCATAGATGAAGTACATACCTCCACTTTCGAGTAAGAAGTCCCCAAAGATCCGTTAGGTCTTTACTATGGTTGTAATGAAGGGCTAGGTTATCGGTTATGAAAGAAAGGATAGGAAATACTAGAACTTGAGACATACCAAGGCATTTATCGCGTTATAAGGCGCTCTTCCAATTTACTTCACAAAGGCGTCTAGGATTTTTGATATGCTTCACTTTTTTCTTTCTTTTTTTCTTTTTTTTCTTCTTTTTGAATATATATCCCTTTTTTTTTTCTTCTATTTTCTTTTTCTTTTTCTTGAACTTTAAGCACATATTTCCTCAGTACACGCCACCTCTTTTGTTGATGTAGAGCTTAACCTTCATCCTTGTCTTCATGTGCTGTTATGGCATATCCCAAGTTATAGGGTATGGCTAAAAATAGGGTAAGAAGGGGTAAAGAAATATTGTGGATGATGAAAGAAAAGGCTAAGTGTTTGGCTTCAAAGGGTTGATGGCACACACAATGGGTAGGATATAAGGCTTATTTAGTGGTTAGAACATGCATAGCCTAACATCATCTCTCAGGGTCCATCCAACTCAAAAGTAAAAGCATAAGATGATTCATACAAAATAGAGATTAGTTCTTAGTATTCAATTCAAAAGCTTAATGAGATCAATCTAAATAAGAAGGAATGAAAATAGCTAATAAGAATAATCCCAAATACTCTCTCAATAAATGACAATTTGGCTCAAGTATTTCACAATGGTAGTCTCAACTATTTCTCCACAATCATCCAAGTATAGCTACCTTGTCCATCAAAATACTTGAAGCATGGCTATGTGAAGTGCTATAATTATGGTGCATAAAATTTCATGGCAACACTTTAGTTAAAGAAATATGATTAAACATTACATATACATCACTATTAGTAAGAGAAAGTACAAGCTTTAACAAATTTTAATTTTTTTAAAAAGTTAAAGGAATTTTGTGATTTTGTAAACAAATATGCATGAATTTATGAGTTCTAATCGCTTAAGAACAAAGAAATTTCATCAAAAGGAAGAGGACACACCTGGAATAGCTCCTAGAAAACTTTGATCGCGAATGGAATGGATCGGAATTGATTTGGAATGAAATCAGAAAATTCTGGAAAATTGACCTTTAGTGATGAAAAATCTGATGAACACCGTCAGTGAAAACCTTTAGCAACGAAAAATCTGATGAACAGTCGTCGCTAAAACCCTTTTGTGACGAAAAATCTTCATATTTCTGGGCAATTAGCAGCTAGCCTTTTTGGGTTTTAGGCCACTTTTTTAGCTTCAAATCTTCCTAAAACATCATGTAAACAACTTGAGACCCCCAAACCTGTTTCAAATAATCATAATAATCATTCTAAACATGTTAGTGGCTTCAAATTTACCTGAAAAACATCAAAAAGGAAAAGAGGCAAAAATTTTGATTTTGACCAAAATAAGAACAAAATAACCTCTTTTGCTATTTTCTGGGTTTTATGGTCATCTAATGACCAAAACAACTTATGTAACACATTTGCAACATGTTGCAATCATCTTGGGGCTACAAAAATTCAAGAAATGTTCTTTGAAACACAAAATCCTTTCTTTGGAACATAAAATCTGTTTTTTTCTTTTTCTTTTTCTTTATGACTTAAAACTCAAATACCAACATAAACAGCAAAATTCCACACCCCCAAACCTAAACTAAGCATTGTCCTCAATGTTTAAAGTATATGCATGTAACGATTAGTAAAGGCATAGAGGGATGGAAAATAAAGAATTTTAAAAAAAAAAATTTTAATTGAAAAGCAAGGAACGAAGGTACCTAGTTGGGTTGCCTCCCAATAAGCGCTTGGTTTATAGTCCCCAGCCCGACTTTTGGAATGATTATCACCCGGGATCAGGAAGAGTGAAGGTCTCCTTTGGTTGATTGCAATTTTCTTCCAAGTATCTTTGCAAAGTGCCGGTTCGTACGGCAATGGTGATTGGGACGGCCTTTGTTTCCAATGAGTTCATCATTTCGAGCACGTGTGGCTCTTCTCCTACCTCTATCTCATGAACCAAACTTGCTTTGAGTGGATCTTTTGGGTTGTCCGCTATGAATTGTGGTCGAACAACATGATCTACTGCTTCTAAACGAAAACAATACTCCGAATCAATGGGATACTTGGTTGCATCAAAAACTTTGAATTCCACCTCTTGATCAACATCTCGTAGGATCAAAGAACCTTTTTCTATGTCAATTATCATTTTTCCCGTAATGAGAAATGGGCGGCCTAAAATAATTGGAGTGTCGACATCTTCTTCCATATCCAAAACTATGAAATCAGCTAGGAATATGAATTTATCCCCCTTCACTAGTACATCTTCAAGAATGCCGTGAGAATATGTAAGTGATCTATCCGCCATCTGCAAAGAAATATTAGTTTTCTTAATTTCCCCCAAACCAATTCTTTTAGCTACAGACAAAGGCATTAAATTAATACTAGAACCTAGATCACACAATGCTCTTTGAAAAGAAATAGTGCCAATGGTGCAAGGAATAGAAATATTAGTTCGCTTAGGTGGTAGTTGACTTTGTATTACTATGCTACACTCCTCTGTCAATTCCATCATCTCTGTATCTTCCAAACGTCTCTTTTTGCTTAAGATGTCCTTGATGAACTTTCCATAGTTTGGCATTTGGTCTAGTGCCTCACCAAATGGAATGGTAATTTGCAATTTCTTAAAAATTTCAAGAAATTTGGAGAATTGTGCATCCTTCTTATTTTTCTTCAGGCGTTGTGGGAAAGGAATCGGTGGAACATAGGATTTTGGGGTGAGATTTGTGGATGCTTGCTCATTGGTCTTCTCTTCCAAATTTATTGCCGTTGTTGCTGAATTTTCGGTGGAGCTTACGGCGGCAGGTCGACCATTTTCTTCAGCTTTTTCCGTATCTCTCAACTGCTGGTGGTGCTTTTCTACGTCCAAATCTACAGCAGTTTTGATGAGTCTCCCATTTCGAAGTGTGATTGCCTTCACATGTTCTTGAATTTTTGGATTAATCTCGGGTTGGCTTGGCCATACTCCTTAGTTTCTTCCACTCAATATCGTAGCTAGTTGGCCTACTTGCACCTCCAAGTTCCGAATAGAAGCGCTCTGATTCTGAAGTTGGGTTTTGGTTTCAGTCATGAATTGGGTGGTAGACATAGTTAACTGAGTAAGAGCATCTTCCAAATTTATTTTCTTCTCTTGAGGTGGAAAACCAGGTGGTGGTTTTTGTACGTTTTGAGTGGTGCTCCATGAAAAATTGGGGTGCCTTTGCCATCCCGGATTATATGTGTTGGAGAATGGATCATTGCCGGGACGTCTATAGGTATTCACCATGTTGGCTTGTTCTTGCAAACATTCTGGAAAATCAACTCCATAAGGACACGATATGGTGGCATGACCGGGAACAGCACAAATGGAGCAAATCTCTTGTGTGGGTACTCTACCATTCATAGCAAGCAAGGCATCCAATTTGCTGGTTATAGCGTCAACTTGCTCTTTAGAAGCAAAAGCATTAGAACTACCAATTTCATAAATTCCGGCACGCTTACCTCTTGTATCAGAATGCTGTGTTTCGATTGCTAGCGTATCAAACAAGGTTTGACATTCAGTTGGCGTCTTGTTTTTAATAGATCCACCTGCATAGTTATTCACTGCAGCCTTACTCGAAACGGTTAGTGCCTTGTAAAAAATACGCATGAGAACTAGAGTAGGCAAACCATGGTGAGGACACTGTATTAAAAAAATTATTGAAATGTTCCCACGCTTCTGAAAATGACTCATCAGCCTGTTGACTGAATTGCATGATTTTATCCCTTAGTGCGTCAGTTTTCTGGGTCGAAAAGAACTTCTCCAATAACTTTTTTTGAACCTCTGTCCAGCTAGTCAGTAATCCAGGCCTTAAGGAGTTTAGCCACATCTTTGCTTTATCTTTCAATGTGTAGGGAAAGATTTTCATCCTGAGACGTTCTTCGGTGACTCCCTCTGTCAAAGCCATGTTAGAAACCATGTTAAAAATATCTCTAATATGAGCTAAAGGATCTTCAGAACTTAATCCATGAAAAGAAGGCATCATATTAAAGTGAATATTTTTCAATTAATAATTCCTGGCAGCTACAGGGAGAACGATGCTTGAAGGTGATGTCGGAATTGTTGGGATATCAAGGTCTCCCATTGTTTCATTCAGTACAAGGGCCATCTCTTCTTCTTCTTGTTGATTCTTCTTTTCTTTGTCTTTTTTTTGTTTCCTAAGAATTGCTCGAAGTTTTGTTCAATCTCAGGTTCCAATTCAACTAGTTGGCTAGTTGAAGAACGGGTACCAGTCATTCACTATATGCTCAGAAACAAAGTTGTCGTACCTGCTGTTTACACCAAAAATAAACTGCCAATGAGAGCAAGACACGTGGAGGAAATTGGGCTTGGTCAGAGGCGCCCTCGGCACTCTACTTACCGATCTCTCCATTAGGGCAACGCCCTCACCTAGGACACGTGGCACGCTCCCAAGCGACGTCCACAGTCCCACATCAAAATTATCAACAAAATGCACACCTCCCAAGGCCTATAAAAGGAGACCAACTATCCCAAAATAGAGGTAATCAGAACTAACGGCATACAAGCCTATTTGATCTGTCAGTTGAACTTTCTATTCCCGAACTTACTTAAGCATCGGAGAGCCTTTGGCCGGTACTACACCGGTGCCCTAGGTCTTACCGTGCGTTTGCTCATATTGCAGATCGCACAGTCTACCGAAGCATCAAGGATACCGAAGACATAAATTTACTAAGTTGACCCTCAAAGCTAGGAAACCACTTTTTGGCGTCAACAGTTTGGCGCCGTCTGTGGGAAACGATTAAACAAATCGACCCTTTATCCCGAACACATGGGGACCACTGAAAAAACTACGTTCGTACCGCGGGTGGGGATGCCGTTCGGCATGCCAAGCGGGGTTAGCCCCGCGCCAGCCCCATACACACCGGCAACTAATACCCCTGCGACCCAAGCCGCTGAAAACGCGGAGCTTTTAGCCCAAGTCGTGTCCCTTCGGCAGGACATGGCTAGGATGCAAGAACACAATACTCTCCTCTTGACCAGAGTGGAAGAAACACAACAGCTGCTGAACCAGCAGCAAACGCAAAATCTTCAGACCAATCGATCTTCCGAGAGCCTGCAAACTCCCCGTCGGCAGAAGAAGGGCAAGAAGGTGGCAAAGGCAACGCCTGCGCCGTCTAAACAATTGGTGGTCCCGGCACCAAAGAATAAGCCCCACATGCCGAAGAAGGTCTATACCGATTGCCGACACAGGCTGCTGGAGCGGGAAGTCGAACGGCAGTCCGAACGGCAGGAATCGCCGGTCAGGATCAATGCACGCCTAGACGATCCCCAACTGAGAAGCATGGGGAGGAAGTCTCCGATACGGAGGATACCGGTCCTGGAATCAACGGCAGAGTCTGACCGAGAATATGCTCCTTCCACCAATCGCTCATCGTCCTACCGTTCGGCAACGCCGACGAAATTCTCTGAAGTTAACCCTGCCAGGTCCCAGCAGCGATCGGTGCATCAAACGGCGGAGGAGATACCGGACGGGGACCCAGTCATCCACCTCCTCCTTCAAAGGGCACAGAAGATGGAGGACGATCGAACTCACTCTCAGGAGCCGGACTGGGGAAGGCTCCGGCCAGGACCCTTCACCGAGAGCATACGGCACTCACGGCAGGATAGGGACGTGCAGCCCCTACGCATAACCCCTTACACAGGGGTGGAGGACCCACTGACGCACCTCCATTCTTTCCAATCGGCAGTGGGGTGCCGAGGGCTAAGTGACGAAGGCATGTGCCTTCTGTTCCCTTCCTCACTCACAGAAGCAGCTCTAAATTGGTTCTACCAGTTGGAGCCAGGGACGGTCGATTCCTTCGACGAGCTGAAGCAAACCTTCCTGAACCACTTCATGATTCAGACAGACAGACTGTACTCTGCCGATGACCTGTATACCATCCGACAGAGAGATGACGAACCGTTGCGTGAGTATGTGATCGGTTCATAATTGTATATCATTTTGTACCCTTCTAGCTTATGATTTGGTTATGTTTTTGAGTTAAACTTGTGCTTTTAATCCTTTTTGTGTTTATCTTTCAGTTCATTGAGCTTTAGGTAATAATGATGGCTTTAGAGAGCATAATTCATGCAATTCAAGCATGTTAAGGCCTAATTTGGATGAATGGATGAAGAGCTTAAAGACAAACTCATTTTGGCTACAGCCCCCTGCCAG
>NW_018921480.1:355166-379594 GCF_002207925.1 Prunus avium
GTTGTTTAAATTGTTCTTCTATGCTTAATGGGTTCCTAATGCTTAATTTTAGGTTAGACAACAAATGATCAAATTAGGGAATTAGGAACACAAGGTTATGACCACACACCATGGCTTAACCATACTTTAGCTAGAATCAATCCATTAATCTAATTGAACTTGGGAACTTATTTGCTTGAGTTACTTTCTTATTTTCTTTTTTCCTTCTTTCATGTTCTTTGTTTTTGTTTCTGTTTTGTATAGGGAAAATGAATTGGATCATTCAATCACCAATCCTCGTGGGATCGACCTCGCACTTACATATGCTATACTACCAAACGGCTCGTGCACTTGCGAGTATCACAAGTTGAGGATGCAACTGAATCCATTTTGGTGCAGCTGTATCTACACAACAGTTTATCTACCGAAGGAAGGGATACTTCGCTAAAGCCAAAGCAAGTAAAAATCTCAAGTGGCCAACGGCACAATCAGTTATGATCCTACAGTTATTAGCCAACGGCAGTAACAAGCATGGATAGAATTCAAACATGAAACAAACAAAAGGCACAAGTTTGAAGAGAAAAATAACTTGAATTAAAAAGATGCCCCCGACATCAATATGTTCAGAAATCTTGCCAAACGACAATTAAACAAATACAAAATAAATTACAAAAAAAATCAAAAACCACTCAGGCTTCGGCAGTCTGGTCATCCCCAGCTTCTGTAGGCTCGGCATTAGCATCGGCAGCAGCAGGGCCCTCTTCAGCATCAGGGCCACCTCTGAGAGCGTCCTCCCCCTCGTTCCTTCGGCATCCCTGGCCACCTGCTCAGTGCCGTCCAGAGCCTCACGCATCTCGGCAAGCTTTGCCTCGTGCGCTTGAATCTACCGTTCGGCAGCATGCATATCCTGCACCAGGTTAGCGTGGTCCTGGAGAGCTTTCGTGGCGTCGGCGACCTTGGAACGGCCTTCTTCGTAGAGCCGTTTCGCGCGTTCGGCAGCTGTGATGGCCCTCTTCATGCACAGCCACATGTCCATCGACGCCTGAAAAATGAAGCCACAAGTTAGTACCGAACGGAAGATAACAATAACAAAAACACAATTGGAGTTAGAAGGTTACCGTGGCCTGCAGACGGAAGGCTCGCCCAGCCTCCTCCCGAAGAGCCCTCTTCGGCAGCTCGTCGATCTCAGCCAAGTCCATCTGCGAGCCCACGATCATGTGGTTCGCAAACTGGACCGTCTTCGAGGGACACGCCAGTGTGACTGCCTCGGTAGGGCCCTCCTCGTCCTCTGCCGCAAAGACGGCCCTCGGTGGGTCAGCTAGCCGCACCCTTTTAGGGGTGGAGGCGGCATCCAGGTCTACCGTCAATGGCCGCTTCCCGGAAGCCTTGGAAGAAGCGGCGTCAGCACCCGGCCTCGAACTGATTACCAGTTCTTCCACCGGCACCCTTCTGCTGGCAGGCTCGGTATGGCGCTGCCTGTGCCGTTCGGCAAGGGGCTGCTCCTCAACGTCAGCCTGGTCGACCCTCTCTGCAGAAGCCTCTGCTGCCGTTTCTGCTTTTTCCCTTTTGCCAGCACTTGGAGGCGCCTCTTCGAGGTCTCCGACATCTTCTTGGCCTCGGTAGTCTTCCTGGCCTCTGACACTGCAGGAACGGTGGAGTTAGCCGAAGAAGTAAAAAAAAAAAAAACAGTGAAGTGAACTTACTCTCGGCAGGGTTTGCAAGACCGGCTCTGATGAGGTTCTCGGTGAAGAGGAACTGTGGGTATTCCCTGTCACCGGCAGGAACTTTCAGCCTCACCTTATCAATCTGCCGAAGCTCTGACTGGGTTGCCGTTGGTTGCTTCAGTTTGCCTACAAAAAAAGAGCAAGAGGTTAATCCATTGAGCAAAGAAAAATTGACCTACCGATCGCTATGGTAGCAACCTACCGGCAATCTGGAAAGTGGTTGGGATGTGAAAGCGAACGGGAACTCCCGAGGGCGATTCCCAATCGCCAGAAAGGAGGACCCGCCGATTCCTCCAAGACTTCTGGGAGGTCGGCACGGCCGCAAGAAAATGGCCCTTTTTGGAAGCCTTGAGACAGTTCGCCTGAACCCATCCACCATGATCGGTACTCTTCGATTTGGTGATGCTGTACAGGTTAGAGAACTGCTCGTAGGAAGGCCCCTCCTCATCGGCAAGCCCGAATGCCCCTCCTCATCGGCAAGCCCGAATGCCGTAACTACCCCCATCAGAACGGCCCAGAAGTTCGGGTTGAAGTGCCCAGGGGCATATCCAATCTGGGCCAAGATCCGCTGAACTGGAGGCTGCAACGGTAGCCTAACGCCCTGCTGAAGGACGTCGGTGAAGAACGCAACCTCACCGTCCTGGGGGTTGCTCAGGGATTCGGTAGGGCCTGGGATCCTCATCCCTACCGATTGGGGAATCTTGAACTCCTCCCTGATCCTCGCCAGCTCTCGGTAGGTCAGCTTGTTGGGCGGTAGGTAATCTACGTCAAAGAGCTGCTCCCTCGGTACCCCCATCGGTACCCTTTGATTCCCGCTGTTCACTATTGTTACCCTCGGTAGGGTAACTGGCTCGGGAGACTCTTCACGGCCAAAGGTGGAAGCCTCCTCACGGTGACTAGAAGATGCCTCCGCCGTCCGAGCGTCTTCCACCTGAGGTTCGGGACGCTGGCCCAACCCAGCTTGCCGACCATCACTATAAACAACCGCCAACGGCAGGGGCTGGCTGGTCATGAGCCCCTTGCCGATTCCATGGGTGGGCGCAGGTCTAAGCCTCTCGCCAACTACTTCCACCTCTGAACCACTATCGCTATCGGTATCCTGGCCCGACTCCTCACTGTCGATAGCCCTTCTCCTATCTGGAGACTCGTTCTCGAACGCGTTGGGCTCACTCTCGAATCCTGACTCGCTATCAGACATCTACAAAAACAACGGAAGGAAATTAAGGGCCATACAGGGGACTACCCTACCGATGCCTACGTCTCTACCTATGGCAAGTAGACTACCGAACCACATCCCACTTGCATAAAGTTCTAGTCTAGTTCAAACCAAGGAAGGACGTACGCATAACGAAAGGAAAGGAGGTAAAACATTACCGAACAGTACCTTATGGAAACTGAAGTGTAGGGACGAAAGTCGTTTCGCCTTCGGAATGATCTTGCCGATTGCTCTCGCCGGAAATCGCCTGTGTTGCCGATTGCTATCGCCGGAAATCGCCTCTGTTACCGTTTGCTCTCGTCAGAAATCGCCTGGACAGAGCTCTAGCCTCACTCACAAATGCAAAGTGAGTTTCGCCTCATAGACTCCCTCTATTTATAGGGCGAAAGTTGCAACGGTACTCCTCGAGAAACCAAACGGCGCATTAATGGCGCCGCTCCGCGTGATTAGACACGCCACGTGTCATGCGCTGAGTGGAACCTCTGACAGCACGCTGGGTGCAGAAGACGAAGCGTCATTCTGTCCCATCATTACCCTTCGCTGTGCGTAAGTCGCATATGAAAAGATCAAACTCGCCCAAGTTAACAAGACATCGGCAAGCATCTCTCGGAACCCCTTAACATGCCAAATACTGCCGAACGGTAACCCTCGAAGTAGTGACTCTTGAGTTTCCAGGCAAGTTTTTGAAGTCAATCGGCACCAGAACAAGGCCCCAGCGCGCCTTCCTGACAGACTACCGAACGGTAGATTAACCAAACGGCTACCGAAGAACATACAAGTCCCCGACCGAGAAATCTCGCTCAAGAACTTGGGGGACTCCTGTTTACACCCAAAATAAACTGCCAATGAGAGTAAGACACGTGGAGGAAATTGGGCTTGGTCAGAGGCGCCCTCGGCACTCTACTTACCGATCTCTCCATTAGGGCAACGCCCTCACCTGGGACACGTGGCACGCTCCCAAGCGACGTCCACAGTCCCACATCAAAATTATCAACAAAATGCACACCTCCCAAGGCCTAAAAAAGGAGACCAACTATCCCAAAATAGAGGTAATCAGAACTAACGGCATACAAGCCTATTTGATCTGTCAGTTGAACTTTCTATTCCCGAACTTACTTAAGCATCGGAGAGCCTTTGGCCGGTACTACACCGGTGCCCTAGGTCTTACCGTGCGTTTGCTCATATTGCAGATCGCACAGTCTACCGAAGCATCAAGGATACCGAAGACATAAATTTACTAAGTTGACCCTCAAAGCTAGGAAACCACTTTTTGGCGTCAACACCTGCAAACAATGACAAATGATTGTTTAAATAAGGAGGAGATAATAGAATAAAAGAAGGAAACAAAACCCAAATAAAATTGGAAAGAAATTTTTAATTGTAAAAGGAAAAGGAAGTTGAATTGAAAAAGGAAGAGGAATCCTAATTTGAAGTGGGAATTCTTTGTTGCCAGGATCCTAGTGGTAGACTTGAATTGTTAAGTGAAACTTTGTTTATTCTTTCTTTCACACGATGCTGTGTTTGTACCTAATAAATCACGGTCGTACACTAACCGAAGGGGTTTCCTCCCTCGGTCTCAACACCTATTCGTGAGCCAAAACGCGATGCTTTTGCCTTCCTCAAAACAAAGGAAAAGTTGCAAGGGCATAGTCATCTCGGCCTTACAACCACGGTATCGTCAGGCCGAGACCGAAGGACGAAGGGGACACGGCCGAAGATATTAAGAGTCAAATCGTCACATGGCAGCAGGGTCCCATGCTTCATTTAATGAAGTAACGCCTCTGACTAGCAAACCCACTAGCCGCAAAAGGGCATTTAATGCACGAGGGAAGAAGGGAATTGACTGAAGTCAGGATTTGGTGACAGAAATCCGAGTGGTTAGGCGCAAACATACTTACAAATATTCTTACGAATTGAGGTCAGATCACCAACCACCAACCAAGGGCATTAAATGCGTCCCCACGGCCAGAAGCGCAGAACCCACGATCAGGGCGGCGGCCGAGATTTACCAAGATTCCTGGGGTCACACCACCATGCTTCACGATCCCAAATGTCGATTAGACTACCCACTTGCTTTGATCAGGCTCCACCATGCAGATTTTCAGCCTCGATTACTCCTCCAAGAGCTCTTCCTATAAATATCAAGTTCAAGCTACATTCAAAGGGTTCAAACACCAAACCAAAAGCCTCCCACGGAGCAAATTATATTTTCCTGTAATGCACTTTCATTATCTTTACTTGCTTTCCTAGGAGTTGTGTTAGATTGTTAGGAGAATCCGTTCATCAATATATCATACGACCCTTGATTTTTAAGGCGCCGGAGCACCATTTCTGTTACTCTTTCATTCATCCCATATATCATACGACCGTCGCTCCCTGAGCAACGCGCCGGAGCAACGCCCAAAATCCACCATCAACACCACCACTAAACGGCCTTGTAGCTCAGGCCGTGAACCTGACGGCCGAGATCAATTCCTCTCTTGGCCACAGTCGTTTGATTAGGAGTCGAACCCAAACAGGCGCACCACTTAACCATTTCATCTACATCACCATCTCGACGCATGGTAGATCGTGCTGGCACGCCCGCAACAACTGCACCGCATCCAAAAGAAGGAAGCCACATGTTAACGCATATCCCCTCAGCCCGGAACTCCAGGGCGTGAGATTTGCGCAGCCAACATGCTGTTTCCTTTTTATTTTTTTATTTTTCTGCTTCTTCTTTTTGTTGTTGATGGTCTGAAGCTTCTCACGTTATCTCCCCTTTTTTTTTCCTTTTTTTTTTTGAATTCAAATTCAACTCAAAAAGTACCTAAAAAAAAAATTAACTAATTAAATATTCAAGGTATAACTAGAAAATAAAGCGCACTAATATAACAGACTAAGTCGATCCTCGGCAGCGGCGCCAAAATTCGATGTAATTAATTGCAAGTGGACAATATTGCTCAAATTAATATAGTAGTAAGTAGAGTATCGTTCCAACAGGGATCAAGTTAATCTATTAAATACTAGAGTGATTTATGTCTAATTATATTTGAATTAAACGAAAAGAGAATTATGATGATTAAAATCTAATTAAGCAAGTAAAATAAATTGAGATTAAGGAAATAATGTAAAAGATGAAAACAAAGATGATAAAGCACTAGGGCACCGATTTCACCTAGCTAATCCCACCCAAATCCTTCTAGCTTGTTAATCCTAATTACCTAACATGTTGATAATCGTTTTCCCTTACCTCACTAATACTCTCTTCCGAGTTATATTAGTTGTATTCCTTACAGTCAACCCACTCTATTCCTAGTTATGGATTTAGATAGCTAAGAACCCATTAAGATTTGTGGAAAACAATGAAGATTACACAAACCATAACCTAATCTTCCGAGTCGGCTATGTAATTTATGGTACTTGTTACAAGAAGCTATTTACTAAGAATCTCCTTTCAGTTTCAACCTAATTCTTCTAATCATGCAATTCGTGGCCAATTAATTGAAAGCATTAAGAACGGTAACAAGCACTCAACATGTATAGATAAATAAAATTAACAATATCAAAGAATTCGAGTATTCATAGCTAGGCTACATTGTAGCCCTAGTAAAAGAAATTAGTTCATGAAGGACTTATTGAGAATCTTGATAGTTGATGAAGACATGGAAGGCACCGAATTCTCCAAGTAGAAACTCCCTATTTATAATACTCCTACAAATCCTACCTATCTGAGGTATAATTACAATTGTTATAAAAGTAGGATTCCTTCTAAAATAGGGTCTTCTTTATTTCTCCTTGTTTGACTTGATAAGACTTGTAACATCTTGAACTAGGAAATTTGACAACATTCCTTGCGACAAAAGGAATGACTTGGCTTCTTAACTTGATTAATCTCCAATCTTCATCTTCTTGCCCTTTTTAGCACACTTTCTCCTATTTCCACAATTCCTTCACAAATCTCACAAAACCAATTAAAACAACCAATTTAATCCAAGGAAATTAACAAATAGATAAGTAAAGGAGGCATAAAATATATATAAAATATAGGCTTATCACTTCATCACAGGTGGCACAACCAAATGCTGACCAGAAGATGTTGGCTTCACAAATCTCGCGGCCTGTTGGTACGAGCCGAGGGGACCTAGGTCAACACGGGTCATACTTCTTTGGTATGGTGTGTGGTTGTGCGCGGGTGTGCCAGCATGGTTTACCGTGCGTTTGAGGGTGAATAGATGGGGGGTGCGCCTGTTCAAATTGAACTTCTGATCGAGCGACTGTGGCTGAGAAAGGAACTGATCTCGGCCGTTAGGTTCACGACCTGAGCGACAAGGCCGTTAATGGTGGTACTGGTGGTAGTTTTTAGGTGGTGCTTCGTCGCGTCGCTGGGTGGCGACGATCGTATGATATATGGGATGAACGAGAGAGTAACCAAAGTGGTGCTCCGGCGCCTTGAGAATCAAGGGTCGTATGATACATTAATGAATGGATTTTCCTACAAACTGCCAGTACTCCTAAGAAAGCAAGTAAAAGTATTGAAAATGCATTACAAGAAGATAAATGACAAGGAGTAAATGACAGGAAAATATAATCTGCTCCGTGGGAGGCTTGTGTTTGGTGTTTGAACCATTCAAATGTAGTTGGAGCTTGGTATTTATAGGGAAAGCCTTGGGAAGACAATGAAGCTGAAAATCTGCATGGTGAGGTTTGATCAGAGCTAGTGGGTAGTTGAATCGACATTTGAGAACGTGAAGTATGGTGGTGTGACCCCCATAAACCCCGGCCGCCGCCCTGATGGTGGGCTCTGCATCTCTGGCTTTGGAGGAGCATTTAATGCCCTGGTCTGATGGTTGGTGGCTTAACCTTACAAGTCATGGGATTTTCACACCTAATCCCTGATTTTACTCGCCATCTCCCGACTCCAATCACGTCCCCCCTTTCTTGGCTCATTAAATGCTTCTACGTGGGTCATGAGCCTTCTGCGACAGTCAGAGGCGTTACTTCATTAAATGAAGTGTGGGACCCCAATCGCCACATGGTGACACCACTTAACCTTCCTACTTTGGCCGTATATCTGAGGAGTTTGTTCTCGGCCGGTATTACCGAGGCCGTGAAGACTTTGAATTATAAGCTCACTTTTGTTTTTAACAAAAGGAAGCGAATGATGACCTGTAACGTTCGGCCGTGGATAGACGCTAGGGCCGAGAGGAAGTTCTTTCGGTCAGCTTCCTTTGGCCGAGATTTATTAGGCACAAACAGAAGAAGAATAATCTTGAAGGTGCCATACTGGCAAAACAACTATCATCCCAAGAACAACCCATATTCGAACACTTATAATCCAGGATGGAAAGACCACCCAAATTTTTCTTGGAGCAACAGTCAAAATGTGCTTAATCCACAAGGGCAGCAGAAGAACTTCCACTAGGGAAGTAATTATCATTCTTCATCACAGGTGGCACAACCAAATACTGACTAGAAGAAGAATAATCTTGAAGGTGCCATACTCCAGTTCTTGACTGCACATCAACAAACAAATGCTCTAACTAGTCAGAACATTCAGAAACTAGAAGCAACAACTAGCCAAGCTATTTGGAGATTGGAGGCACAAGTAGGGCAATTGGCAAAGGAGTTAAGTGAGAGGAAGAAATGAGGGTTTTTATCACAAACCATACCTAATTCGGGAGGCCAGGATCAGCTCAAGGTTGTGATAGTCCTTAGAAGTGGCAAGGTAGTTGACAACAAGGTGGGGACAGATGAGAAAGAAACAGAAAATGTTGCACCACCCCCAGCCACAAAGGTAAGTGAGAAGGAGAAAGTGATATTGCCACCCTTCCCTCAAAGGTTAGTTAAGCAAAATAAAGAAAAACATCTTCTTGATATTTTTGAAACTTTGAGAAAAGTAGAAATCAACATTCCTTTACTTGATGCAATTAAACAGTTTCCATCTTATGCTAAGTTTTTAAAGGATTGTTGTACACACAAAAGATAGTTTCAGGAACATGAGAAAGTTGCATTGACTAAGGAGGTAAGTGAGGTTTAATTGAGAAAGCTAGCACCTAAACTAACATATCTAGGTAGTTTTACAATTCCTTGCAGGGTTGGTGACCATCTGTTTGAACGTGCTTTGCTTGATTTAGAAGCAAACATTAACTTGATGCCTTATACAGTTTATGAGGAGTAGAGGTTGGAGGAGCTCAAACCAACCTCAATAATATTGCAATTGGAAGATAAAAGCATCAGAAGACCTAGAGGTAAATTAGAGGATGTTTTGGTTCAGGTAAATGAATTTATTTTGCCTGCTGATTTTGTTGTTATGGATATGAAAGATTCCCCTATGCCATCTTCATTACCTATTATTCTTGGTAGACCCTTTATGGTAACTGCTGATACAAAGATAAGTGTGGAAAATGGTACTATACGTATGAAAGTTAATGGTAAGAAGATAGAATTCATGTTGTCTGACACTATCAAATTGCTACATGATAACCATGATTGTTTCAAGATTGATGTAGTAGGAAGTGTTGTGGAGCAAGTGTTTCAGGTACATAGCATTGACCCTTTGGAGGCATGCATAGCCCACAACCTCACAAGGCTAAATTATGAACGTGGATTTGATGTTATAGAGATAGACCTACATGAAGTTGTGCATTCTCTTGAGGCTTCTAAGCCTGATCCAAGGAAGTATGTACCTCCCTTTGAAACTCTTGTGTCTTTTAATACTACTCTTGTCCCTTCCATTGTTAGGGCACCAGATCTAGAATTGAAGCAACTACCTGAACAATTGAAGTATGCTTACTTGGGAGAGAATCAGACATTACAGTGATAGTTGCTGCAAACTTGAGTTTGGTGGAACAAGAGAAGTTGTTGAGAGTTCTTAGGGAGCACAAGACTGCATTAGGGTGGACCATTGCAGACATCAAAGGTATAAGTCCATCCAAGTGCATGCACAAAATCCTCCTTGAAGATAATGCAAAGCCTAACAGGGATGCTTAGAGATGGCTTAACCCTTACATGAAGGAAGTAGTGAGAGCAGAGGTTCTTAAGCTTTTGGATGTTGGCATCATCTACCCCATCTCAGATAGCATATGGGTGAGTCCAGCTTGTTCCTACCAGGCTCACCACAGGTTGGAGAGTGGAATCACAGTGATGAAGAATGAAGAGAATGAGCTTATTCGTACCAGGCTCACCACAGGTTGGAGAGTCTGATTTGATTACAGAAAGCTTAACAATGAAACCAGAAAATATCATTTTCCGCTTCCCTTTATTGATCAGATGTTAGAAAGGTTAGTAGGTCATAATCATTACTGTTTTCTAGATGGTTATAGTGGTTATAATCAGATTGCTATAGCACCAAAGGACCAGGAGAAGACCACTTTCACATGCCCCTTTGGCACATTTGCATTCAGAAGGATGCCATTTGGTTTGCGTAATGCACCTGCCACATTCCAGAGGTGCAAGATGAGCGTATTTTCAAACATGGTGGAGAGATTTATAGAAGTATTTATGGATGATTTTAGTATTTTTGGTTCTAACTTTGATGAATGTCTTAACCATTTGTAGCTTGTTCTAAAGAGATGTGAGGAATGCAACCTAGTGCTGAATTGGGAGAAGTGCCATTTCATGGAACAACAAGGTCTTGTTTTAGGTCATGTAATTTCTAGAAGAGGCATTGAGGTGGACAAGGCGAAGATTGACATCATATCAAAATTACCTCCTCCTACATCTATGAAGGGTGTGAGAAGTTTTGTAGGGCATGCAGGGTTTTATAGAAGATTCATAAAGATTTCTCTAAAATTTCTAAACCTCTTTGTGCGTTATTGTCTAAAGATGTTAAGTTTGTGTGGACAGAAGAGTGCATGAATACCTTTAACACATTGAAAGAGCTACTCACATCCGCACCCATTATGATGGCACCTGATTGGAACCTCCTATTCGAGCTCATGTGTGATGCCAATGATTATGCTTTGGGAGCTGTTCTAGGTGAGAGAGTTAACAAGGTACCTCTGCTATTTATTATGCTTCTAGAACTTTAAATGATGCTCAGCTTAATTATTCTACTACTGAAAAAGAATTGTTAGCTGTTATATTTGCTTTAGAGAAGTTTAGGTCCTACTTGATTGGTTCTAAATCTATTGTTTTTACTGATCATGCTACTTTGAGATTTTTGTTTGATAAGAAAGATGCTAAGCCTAGGTTGATTAGATGGGTGCTCTTACTGCAAGAATTTGATCTTGAGATTAAGGACAAGAAGGTTAGTGAGAATGTGGTTGCAGATCACTTGTCTAGGTTACTTCATGATGAAGAAGGGAACACGCTTCCCTTGAGTGAAAACTTTCCAGATGAGCAGTTATTTGCAATTGATTTACAACTTCCATGGTATGCAGATATTGTTAATTATATAACTACTAAGATTTTTCCTCCAAGTGTGTCTAGCCAAGAAAGGAAGCGATTAGTGTCTATGTCTAGGCACTACTATTGGGACGAGCCCTACTTGTTCAAATTTTGTCCAGATCAAATTATTAGAAGGTGTGTTCTAGAGGAGGAGCGTATGAGCATTCTCCAACATTGTCATCAGTTTGCATGTGGAGGACACTTTGGAGTGAAGAGAATAGCACTTAAGGTATTACAATCTGGGTTCTATTGGCGTAATGTGTTTGAAGATGCTTTTTGGTTTTGCAGCTGTTGTGACAGATGCCAACAAAAAGGGAACATCCTTTTAGAAATCAGATGCCATTGCAAAACATTCAAGTGGTGGAACTCTTTGATGTGCGGGGTATCGACTTCATGGGTCCATTTCCTAACTCATTTGGTTATTTATATATTCTTGTGGTGTGGATTATGTATCTAAATGGGTCGAGAATGTCCCCTCAAAAACTAATGATCACAAAGTTGTTGTGAAGTTCTCACAGGATAACATCTTTGCTAAGTTTGGGACACCAAGGGCGATAATTAGTGATGTAGGTAGCCACTTCAACAACCAGGCTTTTGCTTCCTTAATGAAGAAATATGGGATCACACATAAGGTTGGCACTCCATATCATCCTCAAACCAGTGGTCAAGTGGAGATAAGCAAAAGAGAGATTAAAAGCATCCTAGAGAAGACAGTGAATACTAGAAGGAAGGATTGGTCTCTATGCTTGAACGATGCATTGTGGGCATATCGGACTGCGTACAAGAGCCCCATTGGCATGTCCCCATATCGTCTAGTCTTTGGGAAGGCATGTAACCTACTAGTGGAGTTGGAGCATAGAGCATATTGGGCTATCAAGAAATTCAACTTTGACATGCAACAAGCAAGTGGCAAGAGGAAGTTAGGAAGGAGTTTCATGTGGGACAGAATGATGCATATGAGAATGCTAAGTTGTATAAGGAACGGACCAAGGCGTATCATGATAAGCAGCTAGTTACAAAGGAGTTTCATGTGGGACAGAAGGTGTTGATCTACAATTCAAAATTGAGACTTTTCCCTGGTAAGCTCAAGTCTAGGTGGTACGGTCCTTATGTTGTTACAAAAGTTTTCCTCATGGAGCTTTGGAGGTTCATAGCAAAGAGAAGAATCAGACATTCATGGTGAATGGGCACAAAGTAAAGCCCTATATAGAGATGAGCTTTGAGCCTAGAGAGGAGGATGTGACCCTCCAACATGTTCAGTACATTGCATGAGAGTCCAACAGTCTAGCTGAAGACTATAAACTTAGAACTACTTGGGAGGTAACCCAAAGGGAAGTTTGGAGACTTAACTGATGATGGCTATGGAGCTCATGGAACGTATATATCCAGCTAAGTTTCTCCATTTTTATTTACTTATAATTTATTTTAATTATTTTGTTTTGTTAGGTTGTTAGATCGTTCTCCCTTTTCCCTATCCTACAGCGTCCATTCTATGTGCTATCTTGTTTTACAACATTCATGACAATGTTGACTAAAGTTTGGGGAAGGGAAAACATTTCAAACTTGTCTCTCTTGTTTTCATTTTATTTAGCATCAAGAAAATTCAAAAAAAAATATTTAAGTTGTTTTGAGTCTTTTTGCTAGTCTCGAGTTTCTTTTAATTTCGAACCCTTAGGATGAGATTGAGTTAATTTCTAACATGACTTGACTGAAAATTTGAGGTAATTGTAGAGTTCTTACCTTCATTCATTTGATAGCATGAATCTAAGTATGATGTGTTTGAAAATTTATATGCACCTAGCAATTGTTGATATGATTTTTTGTGATTGAGAGAAGCATGTAAAAACTTGTGTAAACTCGCATAATCTTTGTGAGCTTCTAGCCTATAATATGATTGAACTATTATGCATCAATCACATTTGTTCTTGTGCAGATGATCTCATTTGATATGTATCTCTAGAACTTGCTTTATACCCATTCGAAATTTACATCAACTCAAGTGACAACTTGGAAATGATAGAGGCACCTAGGAATTCACCACCATTGCCAAAAATGCCTGAGCCCTTTATATATCATCCCTTATACAGCTCTTTGAGTCTTAATAACAAGCCTTTTCTTTCATTAAACTACATAAGCTCTAAAACCTTGAGCCCCAAAAACAATGATCTACCCATCTAAGGAACTTATGAGCTTATTACTGTTCTAATGTTGTTATGATACTCACACTAGGTTTGGAGAAGTTATAAGTTGAAAAGTGGTGATGAAAAGTGGTGGCTAATGTTATCATAAGGTTGCTGGAAACAATAAGAAAAAAAAGTTGTATGATATTTCGAAGTCTTGTGGTTAATTTTATATGCTCTTACATGCCAAAGTTCCTTAGACTTTGTATTTGATAGGACCCGCCCTGAATTCCTCGGAATTCGTGATGAACCCTGTGGTTTTTCCGACATCCACTTGATGCCAGGCCCACTTACTACCATCATCCTCTTCTCCAAAAACAAAGGAAAAGAAGGTCGAGACTTTCTGCCGAAATTTCGGCAGTCTACCCTAAAAAACGGACTTTTCCCAAAAATTTCAACTTGTCAAAACACAGTCACAAACCCAACCAGCACCATGCACCATGCAAAAGCACATAGTTACAGAATAGGCCTCCGGCCTTACATCTAACCCTAACATGGGCGATAACAGAGTAATTCTAAAGAAATTCAGTTTACAATCAAAAGTAAACGTTCGATGGAAATAAGAACAAATAAAGGTTGCCCTACAGAAGTTCAGGGCTTGGAAGTGCATATCTTGGCTCGGTCGCTCGGCTCAAATCAAGCTGCTACCTAGGGGGCGCAAAACAGAAAACTTGTGAGTGGACATAAACAAAGTTTTATCATAATTGAAAACAACATACTAACCCCACCGTTTGGAAAATGATGCTAAAAAAACAAGCAATTGAAACCATTCCTACGTAATCAATATGAAACTGAGGTACTCTCACACTCCGGATATAATATAGTACTATCCAAGTTCAAATATTTTGACTCTAACCAAACCCCTTCCTGAGATATAGGTTTGCAAAACGTATGTAAGGAAAGCTTTTAAAATAGTTAAGCGTATACATATATAGTTATACACATATAGACCACGAAAATTCTAATGATTGTACAGATATACACCCCAAATTCATAAATATACATATAATATCTATATACGATAATCTCCCACCAACATGAGTATCGGGGGAAAACAATCCAACACGGGGATTGTTTGACTAGTTCGTAGGGTTTCAACTTTCTTCCCTGCGTCTAGGGATGAGCTGTCCAACCGGGGGACTACCACAATACAGCACACACGTCGAAAAATCCAACTCCACGTGTGACCAAACCAAACCAAACTATGTCCTACACGCATAGACTACTTTATCACACGTCGAAAAATCCAACGCCACGTGTGATAAAGTACTAACATAACCAAATGAGCCCACACGCCGGAAAATCCAACGCCACGTGTGGGTAAAATAACTAGGGGAGGGTACTTAGCATGATGCAAATACGAAATTCACATAACAAAACAACAAAGTACCAAACTCTCATGAACCACTTGCCCCGTTATTTAATCATAATGTAAATAACTACTTCTCAAAGCATATAGACCATTTCCAAAATAATCATAAACTTTAATTATCAAAACAGCCGCAAATTCCATAATTAAAATAATATATAAATTCCACAGTCAAAATAATCCACTTTAAATGCATGGTAATCTAATCTTTAAAAATAATGCTCATTCAAAACAAAGTCCACTCACAAAAAGTTCAAAGCTGCGTGACCCTGAGAGGGTCCTGCTTGCTGAGCACGCTGAGCCTGAGTACCTATTGACGAACAGAAGGACTAGATTAAATAAAGCACTTTGAACGAGAACTTTAAAACAAACTCCTAGTTTTCCCGGAACTCAAGTCTGTGTAAGACAAACGGGGAGTTTCTAAGGCCCAACTACGCATTTCGAAAGGTGGAATAACCTCGGTCAACTGAGTGGTCAAACTTTCCAATTCTGATCAACTGGGCCAAGGGGGCCCACGACCTCTGATTTTCGATCCGAAAGTTCCTACGGGTTCAACGAAGTCTACTAAACACATTCTGCAAGTTTGGTCTCGATAGAGAGTTCGGATCGCTCTCGATCGCACAATCTCACAGTCACCATTTTATGTAACCATAGAATCATTGATTTGGAATATCCGGGACTCCGATTCTCGATTGTGAGTTCCTGTTAGAAATATGCCCTTAAAGCCAACTAACTATGTAATAGTTAGAGTTAAGGACATCTTTGATAAAAGAAATATTATGTTATCAATGGGCAAGAAATGTTGTTTTATACATTAAATCATCCTATATTATCTTTCAATATGTAGAACAACCATAGTCCAAGGAATACACAAGTGGATATGAGAGCTATGTAATGACATTGCATACATGGAGACTTCTCATCATCCATAAATCTTGAATATGTTCCTGGTCATAGGAATATTGATTGGGCGTCAATATTCCGCAAAGACCAGTACACACAATATTGTCTCTATATGTAGGGAATGACAAGATCTCAAGTCATTAAGTGTGGAGACACATCGACATGTGTGTAGGTGATTGTAGAAGAACAAGTACACTGAACGCGATCCAACACATGAGTTACAGCATGGAAGTCTTTACTCGCATGTCAAGCTGGAACTCATAAATTGCAATGGTGCAAACTAATCCTTAGAACTGAGGCATCATAGATATGTTGTGGCTATGTTGTTAATATTTGAGGGCACTATATGGTCATGCTGAATTAGGCATAGCTTAAGGTGCTCATCAGGATTCTCGATAGAGTCATGGAGGCAAATGAATGTACAACAAGGAATCTCTACTCTCAGTAAAGGAGAGAGAATACTCCAAGATATGATTGGTCAAATCTCTGCGCAGAGTAGTGGATAAGACTTGAAAGAAGAAGTCTTCAAATCTTACCAAGATAATCATATAAAAGGAATGATTCACATTAGGAGTATTGACATAAAAGAAGGATTCAATTGCACGGTCATTCCAATTTGAATAGGTTCTTTCACAACGTCTCATTTAGTTGGGATAACCGTGACTTGCTACTAGGCGACAACTATGGTATGTGGATTTCCTAATAGATTTCAATTAACCTTTATTAATAGGAAGAATTAAATTGTGGAATTTAATTCGTATATCATCTATGAGGAGTTGAGTCAACCCACTACCTTGTTAAAGGGAACCTACAGATCTGCACACCCAAAGAATATGATTAGAGGTACAAAAGAAGAGAATGAAATGAGGAGACACAAGTCAATGATTGATAATCAAATGTCAAAGTCAAAAGTCAAAAGTCAACATGTTGACATGAGCAATTGACCAAAGTCAAATAGTTCGACCGGGTCAATTAAGTAAGACTATAATTATAATTTAATAGTTAAATTATAATTAAAAGAGTAATTATGGAATTAAGATTGACATATAGAAATATTGGATTGGACTTTTAAATATAATTTAAAAGGAAAGGGAAAAAATAGCCCAAAAGGCTATTTGGCCCAAGGGATAAGTGGCATAAGATGACATGACACATGGACCAAACAGAGCCCCAAATACCCACCCAATTGCCGTTTGTGTTGTCCTATATAAACTAAGTGTTGGAGAAAACCTAGCTAGGGTTTTTGGTTTCCTACTTTGGTTGATGAGTGATCATCTTTGTATCTAATCTTCCATAAACCAAAAATTGGTCCAATCAAGAATTAGACTAGCATCCATACTTCTTGATTGCCTTCTCTTCATCTCTTGGAGCATTTGGTGTGGTGAGGTAGAGGACTCCAATCTTGGAGCCATAAGTTGAAGGAGTCAAAATCAAGAGAAAGAAAGGCCTTTCCAACAAAGGTGTTCATTCTTGAGAAATCAAGAAAATGTCATCAAGGGTAAAGATCTATTCCCCTTTTCCCTTTTCTATTTGTGTTCAAAGAGACTAGGCTAAGATACTTGGTTTAAAATGAAAAAGGTTTAGCTCAACTAGTATAAACAAAATGAATCCGCCATTTAGAATGTTTTTGTTGTATAGGTTGTGGCTAAAGTTCATTTCCTAAGAATTAGATGCATTAGTTCCCATCACCTATTGCAACGGTACGTCATTTTATTTGTTTTGATTTGCACTCTTTTTATTTGAATTTCTTGAAGTGTGGCTGATTAACTTTTGTCTTCTGCTTGTAGTGAGCGACATTTACAAAAAATTGGAACTTGGGCCGAACATGGCTAAGGTCGGCCGGGCTCTGAACATCCCTTCGAAGTTTCATGAGTGGCGCTGGCTGTTGAGCGAGTATCGAGAGAAAGTCGGCGGGTTGCCCACTGCCTAGGATGTTGAGAGATGGAAGCAAAATGGTCCTGACCCTGATGATCTGCCTATTGGATAGGAAGAGTGTTCTGCTGCATCCCCCTAAAAATGGAAGGCTGCTGCCAAGTCTTCAAGAGATGAAGCTTCTTCTTCTCCTGAGTTGACTCAAGTAGGAGCTGTTCCCTCGTCATTTGCTAGAGTTAAACAGCTCGCTGGTACATATAGCAGGAAGGTTGGTGGTATGCGCAGTAGAAGCCTCCTACTTACAAGCTTGAAGACCATGATCTGCTCTGTGAAACAGCTTGTGTGCAATCCAACTCACCTGCTAAGAGGCAAAGAGATGCAGATATTCCTCTTTGAAGTTCGGGTTTTTTACATCAATCAAAGGATGGAGACCGAATTGGGAGGTCTGTTGATGATCTAGCTGCTGAGTCACAGGCAGTCAAGCGTGGAGTTGATTCTGCATCATTAACTCCTCTGGAGGTGAGGTTGGCGGAGGCTAAGAAGGCGAGAGAGTCATCTGCTCGGGTGAAAGGTTCTTCTGCAATGTCAGTGGTTGATCCCAAGATGGGCAAGTCCAGCCCTGCAAGGGATGCATGCATGTCTGATCTGCTCAAGACGTGTCACATCTCGAATCGCTTTGCCATAGCACGATATTGTCCTCTTTGGGCCCCTCTCTCTGCCCTCACGGTTTTGTTTCTGGGAACTCACGAGCAACTTCCCAGTGGGTCACCCATCTTGGGATTGCTCTAGCCCAAACTCGCTTAACTTCGGAGTTCCCATGAATCCAAAGCCAATGAGCTCCCAAAAGGTCTCGTGCTAGATGAAGGCGGGCATGTACATATAAGGCACATCACCCCCTCTTCGTTGGTCAATGTGGGATGTGACAAGATGAACTTTCTATCAAGCCCGTCCACTTCTGCTGAACTGGTTAATCACATTCATCAAGCTAGCGATCTTGACACCTTCTCGAGCCTTTCCTTGGAAAAACAAAGGGAAGCGACATTTCATCTGCTTCAAAAAGGACTAGTTTTTGCTGTTAAGACTATCCAGAACTTATTTGCTGTTGCCCCCTCTTCTGCTCAGCTCAACAAGTTGGTAAAGAAGAATGCTGAACTAGAGTTGGTAAAGAAGAATGCTGAACTGGCTAGCAAGCTTTCTGCCGAGCAGACCCGTTATGAGAAGAAGACGTCTGATTTGACAACGATGATATCTGAGTTGAAAAGCTCCCTTGCTGAGAAGGATTCTAAGCTTAGCCCTTCTGCTGCTGACTTGGCTTGTCAAAAACATGTCTTCTTCCGTCTTGAGTGCAAGAATGCTGATATCTCCCTCAACTATGACAAGCTTCTGGCTAAACTTCGCGCCTACCACAAGTCTGCCGAAAAATCCAAGTTCGAACCCACTATAGATGCGTACAAGCAGGGCTACCTGCACTACACAAATAGGACTGTTCCCTTATATGCAATTGAAGATGGAGACATCGAGACCCTCTGCCCTGACTTGTTCCTTGTGTAAAGTGAGCAGGTTAATGCTATGAACATGGAAGGAACTAAAGAGCAGGTGGCCGAAGAGGAGGCAGCTGAAGAGGATGGAGCAGTCGATGAGATGGTGGCAGATATCGCAAAGCAGGCAGGTGGAGCTGCTGAAGGCGTGGCTGATCAGGTGGATGCCTAAGAGGCTGCAGATCAGGAGTCTCCTACCGGCGTCTCCGAGTAAATGAAAACTTCTTTATTTCTTTTCAGCTTTTGTAGTCTGCTTTCTTGTTTAGAATAATTGCTCTTGTTTGACCATCTTCTTTTTGTTGAACTTGGGCGGTTGGTCAGCTTGCTATGAAAATTTCAGTTATTTTTTCAACTTCAACTTGCAAAGAACTGCTTGAGTAATCGGCTAGTATCTTGATTATGTGTCTCCCTTAGGAAATTTATAAGTGCTAGGGTCCCCCTTGAGGGACTCCGGGCATGTTCTGCATATCCCGTAGGATGCTTTCCCTTAGAAAATTGACAAGTGCCAGGGTCCCCCTTAAGGGATTCCGGGCATGTTTTGCATCTCTCGTAAGATGCTTTGGTCGTCGCCCCGTGTTTCCCAAAGGATGCTGCTTATGGGCAACTGTATGACTATCCTGCCCCCCCTTAGGAAACGGATAGGAACCTGGATCCTTCCCTTAGAAAGCATGGACACTTCCCTTAGGAAATTCATGATGCACCCTGTGTCTCCCTGAGGACGCTTCTGGTCGTCACCCTGTGTTTCCCTTAGGACGCTCCTTATGGGCAACTGTATGACTATCCTGGCCCCCCTTAGGAAATGGATAGGAACCTGGATACCTCTCTTAGGAAGCATGAAGACCTCCCTTAGGAAATTCCTGGAACACCCTGTGTCTCCATGAGGATGCTTTTTTGCGGGCTGAGTCTCCCGTAGGATGCTTCTGGTCGTCGCCCTGCGTCTCCCTTAGGACGCTCCTTATGGGCAACTGTTTTTTTTTTTTTTTGTGGGCATTTGAGACACTCAGGAATGAGAAACTGAACTTATATTGATATTCATAAGATTACAACGCTTTATTCGAACTGGAAATAACTTAATAAAGAACCTGGAACTTCCAGCAGTTGCTTCTCTTCTCCAGAAATGTGTGGTGCTCAGTCATCTGCTTGGAACTGAGCAGATAGGAGGAAGCATCACGGATAAAATTATCCTTTCCATCCATGGTGTCGAGTGTGTAGCTTCCTCTGCCCCTGGACAGGCTGATTACATAAGGACCCTCCCAGTTAGGATTCATCTTCTTTGACCCTTGTCTTGGTGCAATGATGAAAGTCTTTCTTAGCACGAGGTCGCCCAGTTGAAATTGTCTGATCTTAACTCTTTTGTCGTAGTAGGATTTCAACTGCTGGTGATAGGAGGCGACTCAGTTAATGGTCTTCTCAAGCTCGCCCTCAAGTAAGTCAAGGTTGAGCCTCATCTGCTCGGAGTTCTGATCAACACTGCCCACCTCAAGGTTTATGGAGGGGACATTGATGTGAGGAGGGATGATTGCTTCACTCTCATAAGCGAGGGAGAATGGGGTTTCGCCAATCGATCTTCGTTTGGTGGTGCGATAAGCCCATAGTACTCTAGGGAACTCATCTACCCATTTCCCCTCGGCGCCTTCTAACCTCTTCTTTAGGCAATCCAATAAGATTTTGTTGGATGCCTCAGCCTGTCCATTACCTTGTGGATACCTCGGGATGGACATGTGTTTCTTTATCTTGTATTTTGCAAAGAAGGCGGCGATCTTCTTGCTGATGAATTGTGAGCCATTGTCAGTAACCAGCGATTGCGGGTAGCCAAACCGGCAGATGAATCATTCCACGTCGGCTTCTTTGGTAGAGGATAGAGCTTCGGCCTCAATCCTTATAGTAAAGTAGTTGGTGGCGACGATCATCATGTCTTTCTTGGCGGGCGCCGATGGCAATGGACCTACTAGGTCAATGGCCCATTGCATGAATAGCCATGGATTGTTTTGCGGATGGCAGACTTCGGCAGGCAGATTAGGAACCGGTTTGTACTGTTGGGAGTGATCACATTTCTTGACATAAAGGTGGAGTCATGACTCATGGTAGGCTAGAAATAGCCTATGTTTAGAGCCTTCTGGGCGAGTGACCTACCCCATAGTGGTTGCCACACTTGCCATCATGAATTTTACAAAGAACCTCAAGTGTTTGAGGGTATTTTATGTAGGTGAGATGAGGGCTGGAGTATGATCTACGGATGAGCTTGTTGCCTTGCATGTTGTATCTCATGGCAGATTTCTGTTCACCAAGTAGTTGATGATTAGGTCTTGCCAGCTAGGGTCCTTATCAATCTGCATTGTGTCTATCGGCTCTATTTCTTCGATGCTCGTTCGGTCAAGGTCTTCAACCAGGATGGAGGATCTAAACTGGGTATCCAGCACTGATCCTAAGCTTGCCAGTGCATCTGCATGAGTGTTTTGCCTTCAGAAGTTCTTGGACTTCGTCAAGGTATTAGATCATTCTCGGGTGTTTTGCCATATACTTGCCCAAGGCTTGATTCGTGATTAGCTGGGAATCTGAGTAGATAACCAATCTCTTGATCGACAGTTCTTTCGCTAGGCATAGTCCGATGAGCAATGCCTCGTATTATGCCTCATTGTTTGAAGCAGGGAAGCCTAGTGTGATGGCTTGCTCCAATAAGGCTCCGTCTAGGGTGATTATGACGACAGCTGCCCCCGTTCCCTTATGATTTGATACTCCGTTTACACGCAGCTGCCACATGTCGCTGGGTAGGTTTGGATCAGCAGGGGAGGTATCATCTGCTCTCGAATTCTTCTTGTTTTTCTTGACCAACTTCTCTTCTTCGGCTATCGAAGTAAACTCTACAACAAAATCTGCTAAAGCCTGAGCTTTTATAGTAGTCTTCGGCCGGTAGAGGAGGTCGTATTGACTGAGTTTGATAGTCCATTTCATGAGTCGCTGAGAAGCGTTGGGGCTGTGGACGATCGATCTCAAAGGAAATTTTATCATAACAATTATTCGGTGTGCTTGATAGTAGGGCCTTAGTTTTCTCGTGGAAACCACAAGCGAAAAAATGAGCTTCTCCATTTTCGGGCAGCGAGTCTCTACGTCGAAGAGAGCTTTTGAAGTGTAGAATACTGGATGTTGTGCCCCTAGCTCTTCTCGGATGAGAGCTGAGCTGATAGCTGAGTTGGACACCGCCAGGTAGATGAACAAGTCTTCGCCTGGTATTGGTTTTGAGAGTAGGGGAGGCGAAGAAAGGTAGGTTTTCAAGCGAAGAAAGGCTACTTCGCACTCTTCGTCCCACTTGTCCTTTTGCCCTTTCTTCAAGGCTTTGAAGAATGGCTTGCATTTGTCGGTTGATTTTGAGAGGAATCGGTTGAGAGCTACTCCTCTACCCCTTAAACTTTGTATCTCCTTGTTTGTGGCAGGTGACTTCATGTTGAGTATAGCCTTGATTTGATTCGGATGTGCCTCAATTCCTCTTTGGGTGACTAAGTATCCAAGGAATCGGCCGGATGAGACTCCAAATGTGCACTTCCTCAGGTTCAATTTCATGTTGTATTTTCGGAGCAGGTTGAATGCCTTGGCAAGGTTTTTGATGTGGTCTGCTCGCTAGGGAGCTTTTACTAGCATGTCATCTACATAGACCTCCATAGTCTTGCTGATTTGCTCCTTGAAAATTTTGTTCGCTAGCCTTTAGTAGGTTGCTCCGGCGTTCTTCAGCCCAAAGGGCATGACTTTGTAGCAATACGTCCCCATTTTGATGATGAAGAAGGTCTTTGCTTTGTCGTCCTCGTGCATCAGGATTCGATTATAGCCGGAGTAGGCATCCATAAAGCTGAGCAACTGATTTTCGGAAGTTGAATCGACGAGCTGATCTATTCTTGGCAGTTGACTTTATCTTTCTTTGCTACTAGGACAACATTGGCTAGCCATTCCGGGTAAGAGACTTCTTCTATAAGAGCGGCAGCTAGGAGCTTGTCGATCTCGGCTTCGATGATGGCGACTTGCTCAGGAGCGAAGATGCGTCTTTTTTGCGCTACTAGCTTGACTGCTGGGTTGATGTGGAGGCAATGGCAGATGATCTGGGGATTGATCCCTGGCATGTCGGATGGCGACCATGCAAATACGTCTTTGTTGTTCTGGAGGAAGGCTGCAAGCTCCGCCTTCTCCTCCTGGCTTAGGCGCGAGCCGATCCGCGCTTTTCTCTCTGGCTAGTCAGGATCCAAGGGTACTAGCTCGATATCCTCTTCGGGTTTCCATCCTTCTTTAGGAGAGACCTCTGGACGGATTCCCTTAGCTTGGTCCTGATGCTTTGACTGCTATAAAGGGGTAGCTATTCCCTTTCCTTTTTGGCTTGCCCTGTTGCTTGGAGCGAGATCTGGTTGTTCTACTTCCTTCAGATTTGCCTAATTCAAAGGGAGGAACTGTGTTTGCTTGCTTTTCTTCCGCCTTTGAGTCGAGCATTGCCTCTCCATTGCCTGATCACTGTCGATCTGGCCGACACCTCCCCCAGGGATTGGGTAGCATCTTTTCTTATGTGTGGCGGAGGTGATGGTGTTGATCTTGCCGATCCATGGTCTGCCCAGAATGTCGTTGTAGGGTGAGACTTCATCAATGACCATGAATGTTTGCAAGCTGATTACAAGTGGGGAGTAGACATCGAGATCTACCGTGCCCACGGTAACCGTTGTCGCACCATTGAAGCCAGTCAACAACCTTTATGATTTGTTGACCTTTTGTTTGTGCCTAATAAATCATGGCCATGAGCTGGCCGAAGGAGCCCCTTTTCTCGGCCCTGGCACTTCCTCGTAAAACTGAAACGCAGCGTTTCAGCAGGGTGCTTTGCCTTCCTAAAGACAAAAGAAAAATGCTAAGGCATGATCATCTCGGCCTCGAGTGCAGGCCGAGCAAAATCACGGCCAAAGGCATTAAAGGCGAATCATCACGTGACAACAGGGTCCCATGCTTCATTTAATGAAGTAGTGCCTCTGTTTATTGCAGCAAACCCACTGACCACGAATAAGCATTTAATGCACGAGGGAAGGTGGGAAGTGATTGAAGTCAGGATTTGGTGATGAGGATCAGAGTGATTAGACGTAGACATTCTCACAAGAATCCTTGCAGCTTGAGAGAATAGGTCACCAACTATCAGAGCAATAAATGCGTCTCCACGGCCAGAAGCTCAGAACCCACGATCAAGAGCGGCGGCCGAGATTCACCGGGATTTATGGGGTCACAACACCATGCTTCACGATCCCAAATGTCGATTGG
>NW_018921480.1:379620-400717 GCF_002207925.1 Prunus avium
GAGATTTTCAGCCTCGATTACTCCTCCAGGAACTCTTCCTATAAATACAAGGCTCAAGCTACATTCAAAGGGTTCAAATACCAAACCAAAGCCTCCCACGGAGCAACTTATTTTTTCCTGTAATGCACTTTCAATATCTTTACTTGCTTTCCTAGGAGTAGTGTTAGACTGTAAGGAAAATTCATTCATCAATATATCATACGACCCTTGATTTTCAAGGCGCCAGAGCACCATCCCTGTTGTTCATTCACTCACCCCATATATCATACTACCGTCGCTCCCTGAGCAACGCACCGGAGCACCGCCCAAAACCCACCACCAACACCATCGCTCAACGGCCTTGTAGTTTAGGCCGTGAACCTAACAGCCGAGACTAGTTCCTCTCTCGGCTACAATCGTTTGATTAGAAGACGAGTTCAAACAGGTGCACCACTTATCCATCCTACACTCATCAACATCTCGACGCACGGTAGACCGTGCTGGCACGCCCGCGCACAACCTCACTGCACCCAAAAGCAGGAAGCCACGTGTCAACGCATATCCCCTCGGCCCGGAACTCCAAGCCGTGAGATTTACGCGGCAGACACCTTTGTCTCCAAGCCCATCCGTTGGATGACTGCTAGTTGCAAGATATTGGCTATGCTACCCTCGTCTGCATGGATTCGGTCAACCATGGCTTGAGCGATTTGAATGCTAATCATAAGGGCATCGTTGTGTGGCATATCAAGGCCGATTAGATCTTTCTTTTGGAATCCAATCACAGGATCATCTTCTGCTGGTGGAAGGCCGGTCGAGATTTGGGAGATCATAGTGGCCTGTTTGATTTTCCTCTTCTTTTCTTTGCTGTTCAGCCCAGACTCCTTGAAGTCGGCTATGATTGTGTTAATCCTTATAACCTTTTAGGGTGGCTCCTTGGCGGTATCGTGGTCCTCAATCTGCTGGATGGCCTGCTTCGCAATGAATTTCGTGCAATGACCTTCTCTCATGAGTTCTTCAAGATGTGCTTTCCAAGCAAAGCAGTTATTCGTAGTGTATCCGTGCGTCCCATGGAAGGCACAATATTTCTGGTATCCCTCTTGTCCGGATCTCCTTTCAAGGGCGGCGGTCTTCTTACCCAAGGTTTGTCCTTCACTTGGGCTAAGATTTGATGTATGGGGATGGAGAACTTGGTGTAGCTCTCTTCTGCCGTAGCGTCTCCTTGTGGGTGCGACCTACGTTTGTCCTTGGCTAAACCTGTTGCTTCTTTGGCTTGTCCGCTTGGTTAACTGATCTTCCTACTTGGTAGACTTCTTCGCGGTGATATGATCGTCATCCCAAAGCGCGTAGCGTTCTGCGGTCATGAAGACCTCTGCCATAGTCTGGCTGGGAGTGATAGTCAACCTGCGGTATAAGTCGTCCTCAGCTGGAAGACCTTTCTTGAAAGCAGAGGATACGATTCGATCATCGCATCCTATGATGTTGGCATTTTCTGCTTTGAATCTCTTGATATAATCTCAAAGGATCTCAAGATTGGAATCCCCTTTGAAATGCTTGAACAAAAGCATTGAGAATCGCTTCGGGGGAGCAGCCTACTCGATTTCGACAGTGAAAGGCGTAGAGTTTGCTTGATCCACCTCCCTGCGTAGAGCATGTTCAAAATTTCTACCAATCTTTTAGTTTCGAAGTCAGTCGTTTACGAGCTTCTCGACGTCTTCCGCGCGCATGGCCTGCCGATCACGTTGGTGACCTTCGTGATTCGAACGGGGATGGTTGACTTCCTCGTTGACTCGCAGAGGTCGACCACCTTGGTTGCCCTGCCTGTGGAGCAGATTAGTAGATTTTCGCTTGTGAGGATTCCTCCACGAGTTGTCATCATGAGTTGGTTCTCGAGCGGGTTGATGAGCATCGGTCGTTGCATTTGTCGCACAGCTATTCACGAACTCGTGCCCCTTGTGAGCCCAACCTTGAAGGGATTATTGACCAGCTCAGAGTATGGCTTGCAGATGTCTGCGTCTCTTCAGCACGACTTCGTTCTCTCCCCTGCCCATTTGTCCCTGTTCGACTAGTCTGGGATCTCTCATAATGATCGTCGGTATGCTCGCGGATCCTCCTCTACTCATCATGAGCTCCAAGGTCAGGGCCTTGATTCAAGTTGATCTGCTTGAGTAGTTGGCCAATTAGATTGTTTTGGTCGTCGACCCTCTGCGCGAGTTGATCAACCCGTGAATTAAGGCCCACTCGACTGCGTAGGTCGAGAAGAGAGGTGTGGATTGGGCCCAATGGCACATGGGCTAGGGCTCCATTAGATGTGCACACGGGTGCATATGTCAAGTGTGGTTGCAAAGGAGGGAACGTTCGTATTTGTTCCAAAATGGCTTCGTCGCTTGGTCCTTGTGGTGGCAAGGTGGAGGTGGCCACGGGGCCATGGCTTGGTGCTGCGGCGAGTGGTGCGGCAATTTCAGCCGCTATTTGGTGATTCAAGGAGGTGATTTGTGACTGCGAGGAGCGGGCCACATGGTTTGGTGGCTGTCCGGTTGCTACAACAGCTGTTTGGAGAGGTTGTGAGGCCTTCGGAGGTGGTTGGATGGCATGGGCAACCATGGCGGGCTGCTGGAACTCGCTAGGGGGCTGCTGGAAAGTGTTGGCAGCCGTGGGAGGCTACTGCAAAATGCTGGCCGTAGCTGTACCTTGTGGTGGCAGCAAGGTTTCGGCTGTTCCGTAGTGCGCCGTCGTGGTGGTTTTGCTCCTAGGGCGTTTGCTTCCAACCATGGTCGTTTGGAAGGCTTCTATGGATTGGAAAATAGGAGGAATGGATTCCTTGAGCATGCGTTGAGTATAACTCGTGCTCTCAATGAAAGCACCCATTTGTGGGAGCAAATTTCGTCCCATGAGAATATTCGATCAATAGATTCCCCTTTCTTCTTCGTCGTCTCTTTCTCTTTGCAAAATAAATCAGAATAAGAGGACCACACCCGGGTAGAGAAACAATAGCTAAAAAGAGTACGGAGATGTATGTATGGTGTGAATCGGGAGGCTAGAGCTGTGTATGGTGGCCGGAGCCTTGTGTAAGAGAGAGAGAGAGAGAGAGAGAGAGAGAGAGAGAGAGAGAGAGAGAGAGATAGAGAGGAGGCGGCAACCCTAGGTCAAATATTTCCTTCCATTTGGGGATTCTTGCCTTGAATTAGGGATAGCCTTATAGAGCCTCATAGGGTTAGGGTTTGGAGAAAAATAATCCTTGTTGGGAAAAGAATTATTTTTCTGAATTTAGGAGATTTACATCAATTAGGGATTTAATGAGAATCAAATCCCTAATTGATGTAAATCTCCTAAATTCAGAAAAATAATTCTTTTCCCAACAAGGATTATTTTTCTCCAAACCCTAACCCTATGAGGCTCTATAAGGCTATCCCTAATTCAAGGCAAGAATCCCCAAATGGAAGGAAATATTTGACCTAGGGTTTTGCTAAAATTCGGTTCCCACAACTTATTCATAGGATATGGGATATAGAATGAATAAGTAGGAGTATGAAAACAAAAATCAAGAGATGACACAAATGGGGTTGGCGGCAAGGAGGGGCTTTTTGGGTCTTGTGTGTGTCCATGTGTGAAATGTTTACTTGGTTGTGTTAGTCTTGAAATTCTAAGCATGGATATGATTTTTGTATGAATTTAGGATTTTTGTGTGATTTATGAAGAGTCATAAATATTTCAAAAAGGTTCTTGAAATGTTCTTGGTGTTGATGATATGTTAATAGGAGTTCTTGTCAAGCATGCTTTTTGATCTTATTTGATACTTGAAATTTGTATGTTGAATGTTAGTCAAAAACATTTTATGACATCTTATGACATTTTCATGTAGTATATAGTTTTTGTCCCCTAAAGTTTTAAAAGGAAACCAATGAAATGAATATGCTTTTTGGGTACAAAAGATGGTACCACATTGTGGTCCCAAAATCACACCATCATTTTCCAAAGGCTTAATTACACTAACGCCCCCTGAAACTTTGGTAAAATCCCACCTGCCCCCTCAAACTTAAAATGACTCACTTTCATCCCTTGACTAAGGTTTGGTGACCCATTTTGCCCCCTGCCGTCAACTCCATCCAAAACTCTGTTAACTTTGATGACTTGGCAGAGGTGTTTTTGTAATTTCGTATATATGGATCATTACTCACCAATTAAATGGGTGACGTGGCAAGTGGAGCCTATCTCCACATAGATGAAAACATAATTAAATATTATAATAATTAAAAATAAAAATAAAAACATAAAAAACAACTTTTAAACTACATATAAACAAAATAAAATTAAAAAACAAACAAACCCCTTGCAGCGTACACCCCCACTCCCAGCACATCCCTAGCCGTCCCATCCCCATCCCAACCTCTCCTTCTCTCCAACTCTCTCCATCCTTCTCTATCCCCCTCTGTTTCTATATCGGAATCAAGCCAACCCCTCAAAACGCACCATCTCACTAACTTTCTCCTAATTCCATAGCCACGATGGCGGCGCTTTGCAATCTGAGATCCAACTTGGTATTCACCAAATTCAACAATGCAAGATAAGCAACTCATTAATCAATCAATTAGGCACTATTTGTTTATTTATTGTTTAATGCATTTCTATATTCTTCATGTAAGTTGTAGTAAAAATTGAAACGGTTACAAAAATGGATTTCATTAATTGGAGAACTGAAAGACCCAAACCCATCTCTACTCTACCCAAAACTCCAACACTGTATTTTGGTTTTTGTCTTTTGAAATTAAGAAACGCACAAACATACTCAAAGAGAATCAACTAAATCAAGGCCCTCCCATTGATCACGTCCTCCAATGTGGGCGAAACGGGCGAGCGAAACGGAGTCGTACGAGTCGATCGCCGCCGACCTCAACGGCACGCTCCTCATCTCCCGGAACTCTTTCCCTTACTTCATGTTCATCGCCATTGAAGCCGGCAGCCTCGTCCTCCTCTCCCTCACCCTCGTCATCGTCACCTACTTCTTCTTCTCTGAAGCCCTTGTCATCCAAATCCTCATCTTCATCTCCTTCTCCAGCCTCAAAATACGCAACAAGTGCAAGAGGAAGGTGGTGGTGACGGCGAATCCGACGGTGATTGTGGAGCCATTCGTAAAGGTTTTTTTGGGTGGCGATAAGGATTTTTCGGGTGGGATCTGGGTGGGAGGCATTGGGGCTGCTGGGTAGTGTTTTTAATTATTAGAATATTTAGTTCTAATTTTTTTTAAGGTAATTTTTATTATTTTTTAATTTTTTAAATATTTAATTATATTTTAATCTATGTGGAGGTGGGCTCCACTTGCCACGTCACTTACTTAATTGGTGAGTAATGATCCACATGTACAGAATTACAACAACACCCCTGCCACGTCATCAAAGTTAACAGAGTTTCGGATGGAGTTGATGGCAGGGGGTAAAGTGGGTCACCAAACCTCGATCAAAGGATGAAAGTGGGTCATTTTGAGTTTGAGGGGGCAAAATGGGATTTGACCGAAATTTCAGGGGGCATTGGTGCACACACAACACAACACAACACACACACACTCTCTCTCCTACATGGCTGGCCCCACCCTAGGATCCCTTTTGGGGTCCTCGTGCAATTTTTGTAAATTAGGGGTTGTTTATGCAATTGCTGGAAAATTACAGTTTTGCCCCATTTCACTAAATGAAAAAGTGTTTTCATCCTTTTGTGAAAATAATTTATTTGTTTGAAAGAAATGTTTCATTGAAATTAACCCCATATTATCCAATAACAAATTTTAGAATTAGATTCTAAGTTAATTATCTAATGAGATTAAATAATCAAAGAGATGATTATGGACTTATGAACACAAATACATGACACAATGTGATTGGCCGATTATTCATTAGATTAATGGAATAGGTTTGATTTATTGGTTTGTAAATTAAATAGGGGCTTGCATGCCTCTCCTCTATCTTAATCTCAAACGTAATTCCCTTAAAATCCATTGGGCTTTAAGTTTTCTATCTCAAGTTCTCTATTCTCAAATAGTTATAGGGAAGAAGGAAGATCAAGAAAAGGAATAATCAAGTCAGGATTACTTGTATTATTCATGGGTCCGACGCCCAACACGTAATAAAATCAACCTCCTTTTAAAGGCCTTAGATCCAACATCTTGGCTAGATGTTAGATCGAAATCAAGTCCATAATCATCCATAAGCCTATAGATGACTATTTATCTAAAACTTAAGGAAATGCAAAGGCTTTCCGTTAGTAGTAGTGCATATTCCCAAATCTCAAATAAAAGAGTTTTATGATTGATTTGATTTGCAAAACAAATAGTAGGAGTATCGTACAACTACTAATATGATTTAGAATAATAGTTGTCCTAGGCCAAGTAGTTTAATTGGATTAAACATGTTTATGATGAGACCTTAAAACCCTCAATTAACTAAATTAAGTAGAAAAACGATAGACTTTTTGAAAGCCTAGCCATGGCCTTCCACCATGGTGAATTCCGAATAGGCTTGACCGTTGTGAAGGCTTTGCCTCAGATATGGGGGGTTAATAGCAAGATGTTCTTGCTTAGAAAGAATTCATTTATACATTGGATGTTGCAAGGATAGGCTCAAACATGGACCAACATTCTATTATGATGAGGTTCATGATTGTATCACTATACTTTGCAAGAATGGTGGGCAAATACTGAACTAGTACAATGGTGCCTCATGATAATATTTGGGGGTATACATTTGCTAGAGGCCAAATTATATGGGAACTCATATCATGGTGTGAATGAGTAGATGGACTCTCTCTTAATTATTTGTGTTATCCTTAGATCCTATTATGGTGTGGTGATCCAAATAATAGGGAGCCTTCCATCCCGCTAAGAGACATCTTACAGAAGTCTCTCACATTCCAATTTTGAGGGATTATGGAAATCGTTTAAAATAGTGGGAGGAGCCATAGAATTTAAAGACCCTAAATCTATGGCCTTAACCAAAACAATCTAATTTTATTTTTGTTATGTTTGTAGATACTTATGTAGAACCCCATTCATAACACATTACACAAAGCAAGCCTCAAATGAAGAGAGCAAAATCAATTAGAGAAACAAAGCTAATCCCTTCCATAAGGATGCTAAAAGGAAGAAGAGATGTAATGTACATCTTTCATGCACAAGGAACAAAACTTATGAAGAGAGCAATTTTGTCCTTGAGTTAGAAATGGCAGTTGAAACTTCCACCTAGATAATAGATTCAGGAGCTAGCAGACACGTTTGCAATACATTGCAAGGTCTAGCAGATCATAGGAAGTTGTCAAAAGGGGAAATAGTGCTACATGTCGGTAATGGTACCCAAATATCTGCAAAAGCAGTAGGCACTTTCCACCTTAAGCTACCACCACTACTACAATAAAGTTAATAGACAACGGTTTTTAGCCGTTGTTGAAAGTCCTCTAAAACAGTTGAGGTTAGGAGTGCCGTCTTTTCTTCCTATTTATGACAACAGTAAAAACCGTTGTAATATGTCACTTTCAACAACGGTTTGACCGTTGTCAATTCTCATATATAAAACAGGTATACAAGAGCAACCATTGTAATATGGCAATTTCAACAATGGTTTTGCTCAATAACCATTGTAGTATAACTCTTACTACAACGGTTAATGAGCAAAACCGTTGTAGTATTACGCTTACTACAACGGTTGTTCAAAATAACCGTTGTAAAATTGAACTTTGAACAATGATTACTCTCAATAACCTTTGTAATATGGTCATTTCGACAACGGTTTTTATAATAACTGTTGTAGTAAGTCGCTTTCAACAATCGTTTTGCTCAATAACCGTTGTAGTAAGTCGCTTTCAACAATCGTTTTGCTCAATAACCGTTGTAATATGGTTCTTTCCACAATGGTTATTGATAACTTTGCACAACGGTTTTCAGAATACCTGTTGTAAATGTTCTTATTATACAACTGTTGTTGGTTCTAACCGTTGTAATAAGTGGATTTCGACAACGGTTTGAATGGGTAACCGTTGTAGTTAAGAAGGTGACTGTTGTAATAATGACATTCCTTCAGTACTGAATATGTTTTTAAAAAAAATTAATATTGTTGCATTCCAAAATTAACGAATATAGGTAGAACAATGATGTATTCATATTTCAATATGAAAAGTATTCGAACCATACAATTCCAAAATTGGTTCAATTACAACAATTTGAGGTCTACATGCAATATAAAGCTTTGAATTTAGTACATACATCCCAAAGCTACCAACCACAGAATCTAAAACTTCGTACATTCTATGTGAAAATTCTACCATTCACAAAATGACAATCAAAGTGATTGCGTAATCATGTTCAAAAGAAACCAAAACAGTGGTTGATAACCTTGTCCACTATTCTGAGCAAAAAAAGCTTGTCCACTTTGAGGTCTGAGCTACACATAATTGGTCATCACATAATCTGCCCACTCACGCCGTACTTCATCAATTTGATTTTGTGTATATGTACAATCATTTGTTTTACTCCACTATAACAAGATATCAAAAATAAGACTTAGCCAAGTCTCATGATAAAAAATCAGTCTTAATCAAAGATTTAGTTTCCATTCAAATTAAATGTACTATTCTACCATGCTATATGGATGTTTAGTACCTTACATGCAAATTCCAATTTTTATCTTCAACAATCTCCTTCATATAACGCATCACAAAATATCCACACTCCATATTTGTTGGTTGTTTAGGAGTTCAGTACACATAATTATTGATTAGTTGTAAGACATGATTAACAATCAATACAAGCTTACATAAGAAATAACAAATGGATCATTTATCCTATATTAGATGGGGACTTACCATCAAAATAATCCACTGTAGTGTTTTTCTTCCTTTCCTATTCCTTTTCACATTCAACACGTTAATGGCACTTCACCAACAAAGAGAATGACAAGTTAATAGATAAAATAATTTCATTTATCAGAATAGTTTCATTGTGTAAATTTCTCCTGAAAAGAAAAAGCAACCAAAAGTTACCTATTCATTGAGAAAAATTTGATACAAAAAAGTTCCAATTGCCTAAAAGATTTGAAGGGTTGCACTTGCACATAGATTTATTGCACACAGTAGATAGACGGTTGTGGCTGTAAATTAGTGACTTCATATTCTCCCAATAGAATGAACTTTTGCAGCCATTAAGAGTACTTCCACCCATTTTCCATGGCAAAGGGCAAGGGGAGGCAAGGGAAGATACTATTCACATGAATAGTGGCAGCCCTTGCAAAAAGTAAGGTGTGTTTCCACCCATTGCCATGGCAACCACCATTCACATGAGATATGAGGAGAGGAATTTGTATAGAGTTTTCGTGCGGGAAGTGAAGAATATGACTAAGTATTTATTTTAAAAAAAATTCTAAAAATTTTAGTATTTTTTTAGATTTTTTTTAAATTTTTTTTTTTTTTTAAATTGCTGACGTCAGCAAACCTAGGCTAGAGGTCAGGCTGGTTTAGCCTGCATGCTAGCCCTGTCTCGTGGGGCCCACAGCTTGCCTAGGCAAGCTTGGCCCGCTGGAAGCTGTTGCCTGGGCTCAGGCCCTGTCCTACCAGGTCTAGGGGTTATTGCTGGAAGTGCTCTAAGAGTATCAAAATCCAGGGTGGTGTGATGATGATGACAAAAAGATTCCAACCACAGTTGAGGTATTCAAAACTCAAAAACAAATGTATATCATTTATAAAATATCCATATATAAAACAAAGTAACGGTAATCTTCAAATTACCAACAAAATAATATAGCATTTATGCCACCAAAGGTGGCAAATGAGTCAGTTTAGGGTGGGTCATAAACTAGATAGACTAAGAACTACCATTTATTTGCCACTTATATCGAATTCCCATTGCCATCTAATCCAATTTTAAGGTCCATTATGGAAACATCCAGCTCAAGATACTATAATTCACTCAATGGGGGTAGACAGTGTTCCAAAGGGGAAATATATTAAAAGAAGAAAGAGAAAGCATTTGATCCTTCACTTGTAGAGAAATGCTATTTCAGAGAATCTATTGACATAAGTGTCAAGAAAGAAACCCCGAAACAATACTCAACCACCCACCCTGGCAGACAAGAATGAGTCTTCCCACCACAACATTTAAAACAATACAACAGTTGTACCAAAGGATAACATTGTTCCAACTTCAAATTACAAGCCAACTTCTTTGACTGCCCCAACCTCCCTCTTTAACACCTTTAATGTCTACTCAGCCCTCAAAATCATACAAGACTCAGAATGACAAAAATCAGTCCCAACCGCTGCGGATATACAGATAACCAAGTGTAAATTAAAAGCTTTTCTTTTTGAGGATTCAATGGGTCATTACAGGTACTCCAGCCTAGGGGAAGATTTCTAAAATATTAAGCCCACTGCACCAAATAAATACAGCCCACACATGCATTGTTTTTCTTTTTTTATCTCTAATATAATAAACTAATAATAGCCCAATCTAAGTAAAGTAAATAATAGCTCAGTCTTCTATTTAAAATAAGCCCACTCCTCCTGAAGCATAGAGGAAATAATAAACATCAATCCAAACCTATATAAATTTGATTAGAAGCAGAACTCACACTAAGGGTCTACCAACTTGAGCTATTCTAGTCATATTGAGTTTAGGCTACACCCATAGAAAGCAAACATCAAAAAATTTCGTCTAGCCACCCAAAACACCATAGTTGAACCTTCAGAGCCTAGAGGAAATAGCTCTCCTCCTCAAAAAAATTGTACCATCCTATCTTCAGTAGGTTCTTCAATCTAGATAACTTTTTCTCTTTTTATATATATTCAATTTCCAATTTTAATTGTTGTTGCTAAGTTTTTATGATTTAGGGTTTGGGTGAAAACTTTTGGAGATTGTTGATATATGTTTTATTTTTGCAACTTGAATTATTAATTAGCATATATGATTTTTGGTGTCTAGTATTTCCTGTTAGGAAATCATGTCACATGATGATAATAGACCTGCAAAGAGAGGAAAAACTATTTATTCATTCTTCACAAAAAAGTGGATTTTATTTATATTTTGCACTTCTTTGTGTTATATTTGCTTGTAATGTGACTTTGTTTGATTTATAAAATTTTATTTACATTTTTGTTTCAAGAGAAAAAAGGCTTATAATATATCCTCTAAAAAAAAATTATTTAGCTTACCCTTATAAAAATTCCTAGGTCAGCCATTGCCCACAACCCAGACCATTTAACGAGTTAAAAGGGTAATTACCCATTTATACCCAAGATGCTAGGTAGGAGGTCTATTGCCATTTAATTAGGGCAGGGAAATGGGTATGGGTAACAACTGCCACACAATAACACCTTCAGTATGCCATATCATTCACTATTTTCTTTCATATTCTCTAATGGTTCTTAACGATGAAATTCAGTTGACCAACTTAAAAATAATGCAATTCCATTCGATTATGAGATAAAAACATAATTTTGTTTGTGCCTAAAAATCTCGGCCTGTGAGGCCGACCGAAGGAACAACCACTCAGCCAAGGCACCTGCCCAAAAGCCGAGCGCGACAGGTTGTCATTCGCTCTCCCTTGTAGAATGAGGGAGATCTATGAAGGTGAGGTCTTCACAACCACGGTGAACTTTGAATTAAGAGAATAGTAACCCCTCAAATACACTGCCAAAGTGGAAAAGTCAAGGGGCGTTGCCACGTGTCATTGAGGTCCCACGCTTCATTTAATGAGATAATGCTCATGACTGCAGCAGAAAACCCACGATCCGCGCAAAAGAAGAATTTACATTTAATGCATAAGTGATTGGAGGGAAATGATTGGAGTCAGTGTGTGGTGAGTAAAATCAGGACGATTAGGCGTGAGATCTTATGACTTGTGAGGCTAAGTCACCAACCATCAGACCAGAACATTAAATGCTCCTCCAAAGCCCAAGACGCAGAACCGACGATCAAGGCGGCGATAGAGATTTATGGGGGTCACACCACCATACTTCACATTCCCAAATGTTGTCCAGGCTACCCACTATCTCTGATCAACCACGTCATGCAGATATTAGCTTCGCCTTCCTCCCAAAGCTTCTTCTATAAATACCAAGCTCCAATTATATTTAAAGAGGTTCAACACCAAACACAAGCCTCCGACGGAGCAAGTTATATTCTTCCTATTTTTCTGTCATTTATCTTCATGTAATGCACTTTCAATACCTTTACTTGCTTTCCTAGGAGTAGTGGCAGATTGTAGGAAAGTCCGTTCATCAATATATCATACAACCCTTGATTCCTCAGGGTGCCAGAGCACCATCCTTGTTACTTTTCTGTTCATCCCACATATCATACAACCGTTGCAATCCAGCAATGCACTGGAGCACCACCTAAAAATCCACCATTAACACCATCATTAACGGCCTTGTAGCTCAGGCTGTGAACCTGACGACCGAGATAAGTTCCTCTCTCGGCCACAGTCGCTTTGATTAGAAGTTAGACTCAAAACAGGCACGCAACTCATCCATCCATCCATCCACTCACATCATCCTCGAATGCGAGGTAGACCGTGCTGGCACACACGCATATAACTACACCACACAAAAGAAGGACGACCCGTGTTGACGCGGATCCCCTCGGCCCGGAGCACCAGGCCGTGAGATTTGAGGAGATCAACGTCTTTGGCACGCCCGGTGGGACAATATTATCAAAACCTTACGGTGGAAACTAGGTTACAGGCAAAGCTCAAGAACAAGAGAATCGAAATGACTTCCGAGACTCCTGAGTCAACCTCACCAATAATGGCCGCCGAGTCTGAGCAAACGGTCAACATTTCGGCCAGCGTCCCAATGACGATGGCCCGTGTGGCCGAATCCGTACAAGGACGATCTCAGATGGAAGATCTAATGGCTAGGCAGGCCTACAGGATAGAGACGTCCTTTATGGCCGCGATGGATAAAATCTCGTCAGATTTGCGAACGTTCTTTCAAGAGAGAATGCCGATTACCTCACCTTCGACGCCACCCAGAGCCGGACAAAAAGGGCAAGACCGTGAGAGGGTTGAGCCCTATGGTGAAGGCAGCAGCCTCGGTGCTGCTAGCTATGCATTGACGTCAAGCTATGGTCAGCATTCCCAGCCACCGATGAGCAGCTGGGGGCAGTCCTAGCAAACATAGGCAAACCCCGGCCCGACCTATCCCGCGGAGACACTACACGGCCAGCTCCAGACAGTTATACTATTAGGGCAGAATAGCCCCACATATTCCACTGCCTAGCAACTCGGCCCCATCCATACTCTAGCCGTGCAAACGCAAACCGACCAGAGCAACACGGCCACGATGCCATCACAGCAGTACAGTCAAAATAGTTTGACCGTTGCACAACCGTTACAGGCGCCGATCTTTTCGTTTGGCTCCCAGTTTTAGAGCGGCCCAATCGTCCCAACGGCGGCCCAGACGCATTTGGGTTCTCAATTTCAGAGTGGCCCAGTCCGGCAGAGTCAGATGGCCACACCGCTACGGCAGACGGACCGAATGCACCCCGGCCAAGCCCACCATGCTCACCAAGTGCAATTCGGCTCAATCAACACGGCTGAACCCCTTGCTCAAATAGCCAAGCAGGTGAGACCACAAAACAATGCGCAGTAGGTCCAGCAGCCGTTTGCACCTCAGCAGGAACCACCCCCTCAGGGGCTTCGAGTCGAAGATGTTCGACGAATGATGGAGGATGGCCTACCTCAAAGACAGCAGGTGGCACCAAGGTATGCCAAGCCTTACCCTCCGAAGATTGACCGTACTCCCATTCCCCAGAACTATCGACTACCAGAATTCATGCTATTTTCTGGAGATGGGCATACCTCCTCTAGCGAACATATAGCCGTTTTACGGCCTAGTGTGAGGAGGCCAACTCGGACGCCCAGAAGCTCAGATTGTTTGTTCACTCCCTAACCAACGCGGCGTTCTCCTGGTTCATAAACCTGTTACCGAATTCGAAAAGGGATTGGGCTGACATGGAGAGGATATTCCATGAACACTTCTACTAGACCAATCGAGAGATAACTGCAGCGGTTTAAGACGTGCAGGAATTGGTGCCGAACTAACCTACCAGAAAGGGATTTTGTTAAAATGGTTGAAGAAGGGCTAGAATTCAAGTAGCGAAAGAAGTTCCAGGGGATCGAATTCCGGGACATGCACAACCTGACCAACAAAGTGGATAGGTACACCTCCCTGTTGAAAGAAGAAATGCAAAGGAAAACGGCCACAAAAGGGACATATTACAAGAATCCCGTCGTCGGCTATGCTGAGGCGGACGGCCCTAACGAGATCGAGAACGCGGAAGTTGAAGTTAGCTCAGCCGAAATCAGCCTCAACAAGCCGCTTGTTTGCAAAGAACTTGTCAAGGCCGACAACAGCCGGACAAAGATTCCCGACGCTAAGTTTGCAGCCCGAGAAACGAAGGCCTACAACTTTGATTTAACAAAGGCTGAAGGAATTTTCGATCTATTATTGGCCGAGAAGAAGGTCAAATTGTCTTTCGATCATAAGATTCCAAAAGACGAGGAGCTCAAAGGGAAGACTTTTTGCAAATACCACAACTCTTGGTCTCACAGCACTAACAACTGTATCGTCCTACGGGACGTTATTCAGAAGCTAATAGACGAGAAGAAACTCCAACTTTCTGAGAAGACTGCCATGAAGGTTAACACCGAGCCATTCCCTCCACCCATCATCAACATGTTCAACGCCCAATTTCGGGCTGAACACAGGGAGGTTCAGCGGCCTAGTGAGGCCGGGGTGAGAGGATCGGCGTCGATACTGAAGCTAGCAAGAGGAAAGGGGCTATTACTCGAACTAGGACTGTCGAGCCCTCTTGATCGACCGTGAACGAGTTAGCCGGCCAGTACGGTCACCGTCCGCATAGCAGGGCCGTGTTTGATCGGTTGAGGGCACGGATTCTCAGTCTCTCGACCAGGCAAGAGGAGAAGGTCATCCCAAGGCAGATCAAAACTTTCAAACATTCGTCGGTGCAAGATGATCGCTGGTACCACAACCGGCCTGGGGGTAGGGCCGAGCCGTAGACGAAGACCCAATTGAGGAGTATGCAGAGGCAAGCCCAGCGGGCCAGGGCGCAGTCGACCTAGGTCGAAGGCTCTAAACAACAGAAGAAAATGATGGCTGCAGACATACGGCCGTCTGTTCCAGCCAACACCTCCGCAACCAAAGAGCTTGACACTAAGGGCCCAAGGGTGTGGCGTCCTCGGCAAGACGAAGACTCCCGCAAAGCAACGATGACTCCCAAAGATCCAGAGGCTGTGACCCCAGAAAAGTCTAATGAGGGTATCATCGATGTTTATCGCGGAAGGGATCCCTGTTTTCAACCAACGATTTATCCTTCCTCCTGGAGTTCCACAAGGATCACTCTGCCACTGACCTATACGGCACGGTGCCTGAGAACCAGGAAATTGTAGAGCTGGCCCTTAAGAACGCCAAAGCGGAAGGACTCCTCATTACCAAGAGTTTCGACTCGGCCATGAAAGCCGTGTATCAAGCACACCGTGAGGCTAGGGCAAAAGGGATGGTAGCCTACCAACCTGACCTGAAGAGATTGGAGACCAAGGCCCCTTTCAACAAAGACGATTTGGATTACCTTCGACGGTACTTTATCGTAACCCCAGCTGACGCCGTCTTTGGTTTGATGGTTGAGGAGAAGGTCCGGGTCAGCCGATTAGATGAATACCTCACGGCTAGAGATGCGGTGGCCAAGGCCAAACGGGTCCTTGAAGGAAAGTCCAAGGTTATGAGCACCTCTACAATCAAAGCTTCCGCAAATGAGGTTAATGAGCCCACGGAACCTATAATCAACGGCTATAGTGAGCCCTTCCTTGAGAATGAGGCCGAAGACGAACCCACGATGGGATTGTCGGATGAAGAATGCAGAAGGATTTTTGGGGTGGTCGAAGAGACCCACGATGGGATTGTCAGATGAAGAATGCGGAAGGATTTTCGGGGTGGTCGAAGAGAGGGGTTTAGCCAAGGGTGACTACATGGCTGAAGGAGAAGCTAGCAAAGGAAACCTGCGTGGACTGAGTGAAATGAACATAAACATGTTTTGGTTTTACCTACCGACTTTTCAGCCCTAGGTGGTCAGAGCAGCGGCCTTAACAATGACGTGTTTGAAGAGCAGCTCGATCAGAGACGAAAGAGGAGTTACTGGTCGTGGCCTTTAACGAGGTCATACCCAGGGTGAGTCAAACAAATACCGGCACCTGAAGCCATTATATATCTCGGTTCATGTAGAGGGGGTACCCGTGTCTAAAGTCTTCGTTGAATGTGGTGCAATGGTCATTATTCTCCCCTATTCCTTGATGAGGAAGCTGGATAAATCGAAGGAGGACCTCATCCCTAGCGATGTGGTCATGAGCAGCTTTGTCGGCGATAAATCTAAAACCATTGGAGAATTGCTGTTGAGAATCACAGTGGCTGATCAGACAAGAGTTGCGGCCTTCTATGTAGTCAAATCCAGTGTAGACTACAATATACTGCTTGGCCGTGATTGGATTCATCAGTCTGGGTGCATACCATCCTCCCTTTTCCAATTGTTGTTCTTCTGGGATGGCCATAAAGTATCCACACATCCGGCTGACGAAAGGCCGTTCAAGGCCAATGCCGTACAAGCTTGGATTTACGACGACAACGTCGGATGGGTCGTCCTCACCGACCACGATGCAAGTGACTGACCAACCAGGACGACGGCCCAGAAAGTCTTGGAGTTAGGTGACGAAAATGTCCGATAGGACTCGGCACGCGAAGTTTTGATCGACCTTACTAGCCTTTATTAAATGTCAGACAAAGCAACCAAAGAAGAAGGGGCAGCGATCGTGACCGACTTGCTGGAAAGACTACTAGAGCACTGGGCGGGAGAATCTTTACGGCCAAACTCACCAATCAACCTAATCGAGTTCTTACACGATTCACATGACGTAGACGTTTTGACCATCAATGACTTAGAGATGGCGCCCATTGAAATGGAAGACGATTACCCTGAGGTCCAGGACCCCTTGTTAGAAATAAATGTAGGCACAGAGGCCGAACCACGGCCTCTTTTTGTAAGCCAACTTTTAAGTTCAGAGTTAAAGGCCGAGATTGTCAGCCTACTCCATGAATATAAAGACTGTTTTGCTTAGGATTATCATGAGATGCCTGGGTTGCCAAGGGATTTGGTCGAGCACGAGCTGAAAATTAAGGAGGGGTTTAGATCTTTCCAACAACCACCAAGGTGATTCTCGACCGACGTACAACTAAAAGTCAAGGAAGAAATTGAATGGCTCCTTAAAGCCGGCTTTATCCGTACGGCTCGGTATGTTCAATGGCTGGCTAACATTGTACCAGTTTTGAAAAAGACTGGAGCTTTGAGGGTTTGCACCGATTACAACCTTGTGACCCCCAAAGACGAGTACCCCATGCCCATGGCAGATCTTTTGGTTGCGGGGCCGCAAAGCACGAGGTCCTTTCCTTTATAGACGGCCATGCTGGTTAAAACCAAATCTTCATCGCCAAGTGTGACGTCCACAAGACGGCGTTCAAATGTCCGGGAGCTATCGGCACCTACGAGTGGGTGGTCATGCCGTTCGGCCTAAAGAACGCCGGCGCAACATACCAACGGGCTATGAACCTTATCTTCCATAACCTTATCGACTGAACCATTGAGGTCTACATCAACGATGTGGTTGTCAAATCCCCTTCCAAGGCTGACCATATAGGACTCCTTCGTCAGGCGTTCGACCAAATGAGAGCTCACGGCTTGAAGATGAACCCTAAGAAGTGTGCCTTCGGTTTCACGGCAGGGAACTTCCTTGGTTTCTTGGTCCATCAACGAGGAATAGAGATAGATAATAATAAAGCTAAGGCCATCATGGCGGTGCCTCCACCAAGAACCAAGAAGGAGCTCCAGTCCTTCCTTGGCAAGGTCAATTTTTTGAGGGGGTTCATATCCAACTTGGCAGGTAAAATCCGGCCATTGGCTCCCCTGCTCAAATTAAAAGACGTGGATCAATTCGTTTGGGAGGCCGAGCATCAGACGGCCTTCAACGAAGTCAAAAGATACTTATCCCAACCACCGGTCCTTATGCCACCAAGGAGAGGGAAACCCTTGAGGCTATACATTTCGGCCTCCGAGGGCTCTATCGGTTGCCTACTTGCGCAAAACAACGAGTGCAACTGTGATCAAGCTGTGCACTATCTTAGCCGCACCCTCAACACGGCCGACGAGTTGTGCCTAGCGCTCTATTTTGTGGCTATCAAATTGCATCATTACATGCTTCCTTCGGTCGTTCAGATCATCTCCAAGACCGATCTCATCAAATACATGCTCACTAGGCCGATCATTTGCGGCCGAATTGGGAAATGGACGATGGCATTGTCAGAATTCACTTCCCAATATGTGGCTCAAAAGTCGTTCAAGGGTTAGGCTCTGGCCGATTTCTTGGCTCATCACCCAACTCAAGGAGGGGAGGAGGAGATAGAAGTCGAGATTGGCATCGTCCACATGGAAAAGAACTACTGGACCATGTACTTCGACGGCTAAGCACTGAGACCATATCTGGAGCCGGAGTCGTGGTTGAGTCCCCTCAAGGGCAAATGTGGCAATTTGCTTTTCAGCTTGATTTCAAATGCACCAATAATTAGGCCGAGTATGAGGCACTCATCATCGGCCTCGAGATATTGAAGGAAATGAAGGCCGCTCGAGTTTTAGTCTACGGTGATTCTCAATTGGTTATCAACTAGTTGACTGGGGAATATCAATGCATGAGGGAGAATTTGACTACATATTATGTTATGGCCTGCAACGCGGCTGACGAGTTTTCTAGAATTTCCTTTGTCCATGTGCCGCGTGCCGAAAACTATGAGGCCAATGAGATGGCCCAAGTGGCGTCAAGCGTGAACATTCCTGATGGCGACCATAACCGCATGATAAAAATTGAGAGGCGCACCTTCCCGGCTCTGGCCGAACAAGGAATGCCGACGCAAGTGTCTCCAATCAAGGCGGCGACTGAGATTTATGGGGGTCACACCACCATACTTCACATTCCCAAATGTTGTCTAGGCTACCCACTATCTCTAATCGACCACGTCATGCAGATATTAGCTTCGCCTTCCTCCCAGAGCTTCTTCTATAAATACCAAGCTCCAATTATATTTAAAGAGGTTCAACACCAAACACAAGCCTTCGATGGAGCAAGTTATATTCTTCCTGTTTTTCTGTCATTTATCTTCTTGTAATGCACTTTCAATACCTTTACTTGCATTCCTAGGAGTAGTGGCAGATTGTAGGAAAGTCCGTTCATCAATATATCATACGACCCTTGATTCCTCAAGGCACCGGAGCACCATCCTTGTTACTTTTCCGTTCATCTCACATATCACACAACCGTTGCAGTCTAGTAACGCGCCGGAGCACCACCTACAAATCCACCATTAACACCATCATTAATGGCCTTGTAGCTCAGGCCGTGAACCTGACGGCCGAGATAAGTTCCTCTCTCGGCCACAGTCGCTTTGATTAGAAGTTAGACTCAAAATAGGCGCGCAACTCATCCATCCATCCACTCATTTCATCCTCGAATGCACGATAGACCGTGCTGGCATGCCCGCGTATAACTGCACCACACCAAAGAAGGACGACCCGTGTCGACGCGAATCCCCTCGGCCCAGAGCACCAGGCTGTGAGATCTGCGGAGATCAACAAATTTGGCATGAGAACAATAATATAAAATTCATATGACCACCAAATCGGTGCAAGACTGCAGCTTTGCACAAATTTCCTGGTCTGGGTAAATAAAAAATAGCAAATTTCTAAAAATAAGCATAGATGGAAGCTCAAATCAGATGGTACACATGAGCCAAAATCTCCGACGATGAGGCAATCAACAAACTCCTACATCAATTCTTACCCAAAAGCACAAAATTAAAACTTTAGCAGAATCAAAATGAAAAAGAAGAGGAAACGGATCGGGTTTGGAAATGGAAAATACCAGTGCTGCATGAAGTAGGAGAATCTTTCTGGAGGTCCTTCAGCTCCTTCAGGATCCGTTTCGACGCCATCACCTTCACAAGCACACAAACAAACAAACCAAACCCTAGATGAACCTGACCTCAACCTAACAAATTCACACACACAACAAAGAAAACCCAAATTTCATTTCTTATGTGCAAGTAGTAGAGAGATGGTAGAGAGTACCTTGACCTGAGAGACCTTCCCGCTTTATTATTGATTTAGTTTTTATGTTTTTTTTTCTTTTTAATCTTTTGCGTTTATTGAGAAGGTGGTAGCTCTTGAACAACCACTCAAATTCGCGAACCACAGAGTTCTTATGAAAGAAAGGGGACTGAGAAAGAGGCTTGAGACTGAGAAAGGGGACTGAGAAAGGGACTGAGAAACCAGAGTTCTTACCTATCAAAGCTTCAGAGTGAGTGCAACAGCCGTAGGGGGCAAGAGAGATGGAAAAGCTAAGCACCTGCAGAGTAAACAAAGAGAGATTGTTAACACCCAAATCACAACAATTTCGAAATAAATTGAAACCCTAAATTTTTATTTTTTCTTTACCTTTGTTGATCAAGGTAGGGCGACCGCAAGCCAACACCCAAATGTTTAGAATAAAACCCAATTTAGTAACCCTAAAATTAAAACCCAAATCCCTCTGAACAAGAAGGAGGGAGGAGAGAGAGAGAGAGAGAGAGAGAGAGAGAGAGAGAGAGAGGGAGACGCGAGAGACAGAGTCTCTCTGTCTATGGCCGTGGCGAAGGCAAGGAGACGAGGTGGGAAGAACAAGACTGTGGAGAGAGGGAGACGCCAGAGACGAGATAGAAGAGAGAATGACAACTATCGGGCCTTAAGAAAAAATATTGAGTCACTGTTCACTCCCTGTTTTTTTTTTTACAGCTTCAATTACAACGGTTGAAACAAAAACCGTTGTGGAAAGTTGTGAAATAAAATCTGATGTTGTTGAGTGTAGGATGGATAAATGGTACGCCTGTTTGAACTCGTCTTCTAATCAAACGATTGTAGCCGAGAGAGGAACTAGTCTCGGCTGTTAGGTTCACGGCCTGAACTACAAGGCCGTTGAGTGATGGTGTTGGTGGTGGGTTT
>NW_018921480.1:400729-429996 GCF_002207925.1 Prunus avium
GACGGTCGTATGATATATGGGGTGAGTGAACGAACAACAGGGATGGTGCTCCGGCGCCTTGAAAATCAAGGGTCGTATGATATATTGATGAATGAATTTTCCTTACAGTCTAACACTACTCCTAGGAAAGCAAGTAAAGATATTGAAAGTGCATTATAGGAAAAAATAAGTTGCTCCGTAGGAGGCTTTGGTTTGGTGTTTGAACCCCTTGAATGTAGCTTGAGCCTTGTATTTATAGGAAGAGTTCTTGGAGGAGTAATCGAGGCTTAAAATCTACATGGTGGAACTTGATTAGAGCAAGTGGGTAGTCCAATCAACATTTGGGATCGTGAAGCATGGTGTTGTGACCCCATAAATCCCAGTGAATCTCGGCCGCCGCTCTTGATCGTGGGTTCTGAGCTTCTGGCCGTGGAGACGCATTTATGGCCTTGATAGCTGGTGACCTATTCTCTCAAGCTGCAAGGATTCTTGTGAGAATGTCTATGTCTAATCACTCTGTCTTCTGTCGCCAAAACTTGACTTCAGTCACTTCCCACCTTCCCTCGTGCATTAAATGCTTATTCGTTGCCAGTGGGTTTGCTGCATTAAATAGGCACTACTTCATTCAATGAAGCATGGGTCCCTGCTATCACGTGATGATCTGACTTTAATTTTTCTGGCCGCGATTTTGCTCGGCCTCGGCCTCGGCCCGCAATCGAGGCCGAGATGAACATGCCTTAGCGTTTTTCTTTTGTCTTCAGGAAGGCAAAACACCCTATTGAAACGCTGCGTTTCAGCTTCTCAAGAAAGTGCTAGGGTCGAGAAAAAGGGCTCCTTCGGCCAGTTCATGGCCGTGATTTATTAGGCACAAACATTGCCCCCACATCCCTGGATTCTTCGGTCTCGGCGTGGGTAGGGGCCGAATGGATTCCAAGGGATGGACCCTTAGCATTCCTTCTGGAGTGATTGACAACTGGGGTATTAAATGCGCAGGCCAGTCGGCGCATTTAATGCCTCAAACATGTCGTGCAGGTCATCATTGCCTAGGGCATCGTTTCGCCTCGTCAAGTGAAACGACGGTCTCTGGGCTTTTGACACGTCATTGCGCCTGTTGAGTGTGCTAACAGAACGTTACGTCTCTCGAGAGAGACACGCCCTTTTTTTTCGAATTCTAGCGCCAATATAAAAACCCAGACTTCCTCGCTTTCTCCTTACGCTTTCAGAATTCTCAGACGCCCAAGCTTTGTCAAAAACCCTTCTCTCAAACCTTCAAACCCACCAAACTCTCGAACCTCTAAGTTTACCAGAGAATCCTTCCTGAGCTCGCGACTTTCCAGAACCTACAAACCCTCTCCCTTTTTCAGGACTTTCTTCCAGTGTTATTCACGTTCATCATCTTTTTTTTCGCATTTCCCCCTTAAACACTCATCTCAAACCTGCTCTAATGGCCTCCAGTACCTCCACATCCGTCGAAGTTCGGTCCCAAGCCTTCCATACTGAATTCGAGGCTATTTGCCGAGACATCCAGGATTCGGTCCCTAAACCCTACTGATTCCTGCGTTCTCGGCCCCTCCATTGATGGCGGAATGCCAGAGAGGCTTGTGGCCCATTTGAAGAACAATCTAATGGATCTCTCGGCCTTTGACGGGGGGGACTTCCAGGATTGGAACGTTATCAGGCCGCAACAACAATGGCCCACTGTGACTCCCGATTGGGAGAAATGGCTGCCGAGGATAGAACACTTCTTCGGTCAGCAATGGAAAGATTAAGGCATCTACCACTTAATCAAGTTGTTCGATCGGCCGCTCGTCATGGATCGGTCGCTCTTGGCCGCGGCCTTGTGCTTTTGGTCATCGGCCACCAATACTATGAACTTTCGGTTCGGCATGATGACGCCGACCGTTCTACACATGGCCGCCTTGTTCGGCCTGTCCCCTCTCGGCATGGAAGTAAACGCCGCCCTCGTTGCTCCCGAGGTGGAAAGGAGCTTTAAAACCATGTGGCCCGCTCTCACGAGACTTGCTGGGAACAAGGTGAAGAATATGCTCAACTACTCCAGCTTCTACAGTAATTTTGGAGTGGAGGACAGCGCCGAAGACGACGTCATCGCCCGCTCAGCGAAGTTGAGCATGCTGCCTTCTTGCTGTACTGGTTGTGCAAGTGTGTATTCTGCACCCAGGCGAACAAGGTTACCCTGGAGTTCGCCCACCTGGCTGATTACCTAGCGCAGGGCGGTAGGTTAGCACTTGGCCCATTTTTGCTCGGCCATATCTACCGCACGCTTCACGACATCATCACCGATGGAATGAAGCCGAAGCACGGTGGTCCGCTGTGGGCTTTCCAGTTCTGGCTGTAAGCCTACTTCCCAGAGCTGAGGGCGGTGGCCGATATCAACGATGCCGAGCCGCTGGCCAATGCATTTGCTCGAGCCCCCAAGAAGCATAACACCTCGTCCCTCTGTTACAAATTTTTTTATGGCCTGGCTAAGAGGACTGGTACACAGTTCCGAGTCTGCCTTGCTCGGCCGTTCCCCCTGTTCCTAACTCACGACCTCTCCGTCATTCCTGATGTTGAGACGGAGAACGATCTGAAGGAGATCTGGGGCTCCTTCCTGGTTTCGCGCAACCTTCACTGCGGCTTGTCCAAGGCCGGGGCCGAGGTTTATCTGCCAAACTTCGTGGCGCAACAGTTCGGCCTAATCCAGACGGGCCCACTCCCTCCTCTGTCAACCAACCGGCTCTCGTCTTGGAGGGCCGATGTCTCTCAGCAGGACGGCGTGGCTGGCATAACCTTCCAGCTTCAACAGGGGATGACCTTGCTGACTCTGACGCCCTGGTCGCGTCGTAATGCGTATGACGAAGATGGAAGGGTCTGGTACGAGGAGTGCATCTCGGCCAGATTTATCCGGCCTGTTGAAGAGGCCGCAAGAGTGGCTTTAAAGAATGCAGACTGGGACCCTCTCGCCCCCAAGGGCAGCAAAGTAAAGAAGGTATCAGCCGGGCCTCCTCGACCGGGTACCCCGGCCGTGGCCGTTCCTAGGGTGACGGCCCCTTCCCTAGCTGGAACAGCGGCCGTGGCTTCCACTGCGGCCCCATCCTTAACTGCAGCCCCCGCTCACAAGGTGACGCCTGTGGTGGGGGCGCGAAAGACGCTGGCGCACAGGACCGTGCCGTCCTCCCTGCCAGCTCGACCAACCACTGTCGCTGGTAAGCCTCGCCTATTCTCTCTATTTATCATTTATTCTGCACCGGCCTCTCTAAACCACTTTTGTCCCTGGTCATCTTACTTTTGTTTCTTCTCTTTGTATACGCAGCCTCGAGTCGCAAGAGGAGCCGAGAGGCGCTAGGTACTGAGGTCGCAACGGTTGAGGCCGCACCGGCCCAGAGTGCCGTGGCTGAGACGGCGACCCTGCAGCGGCTGAGGAAGAGGACCCTTTTTACTTTCTCGGAGGGCAGAGGTGAGGAGGAAGCTCCTCCCGTGATTGTGAGTGAGGCCCCCCCTGCGATCCTAAGTATTCCTCCTTGGCATCCTTTTTCCTCTTTTGTGCATTCTGGTAATCTAGTTCTTTCCTCAGAACATGGCAATAGTCGAGGAGGAGGCTACGACCGAGGTGCCGTATGTAGAGGAAGCGGCCGCTGCCCATATGGTGGTCAAGGAGGTGGGAGCCGCAGAGGCGGCGGTTGAAGAGGCGGTTACTGCCGAGGAAGTGGTTGAGGTACTAGATGCTGAGATCGCGTCCGAAGTGCCGCCTGCCGAGGAAAATGCCGAAGAGGCGATCGAAGAGATCGCCGAGGAAGCCACTGAGGAGACTGCCGAAGAGGCCGCCGACGAGGGCGGCGAGGAGGCCATTGAAGAGGCCACTGCGGACGTGCCTGTTGAGCCATTGCCGTCCGCCCCTCGTCGCCCAAGCGGCATCGCCTTCCGCTCGATAAGAGTCTGCTTTCCCTATACTTGGCTTTATCGTTCTCTCTTTAGAACGGCACTATACTTCTGACCCAATTTTTGTCTCTAACCTCCCCAATCGTCGCCGCCGCTGGCCATGGTTGCCGCAACCATGCCCCCTGCACCGTTGTTTTAGGACTCGACGGTTGTGACCGAGCCGGTAGTAACTGGGGGCGCGGTCGTGAGTGTGCCGAGTCTCCTGCGGACTACTTCGGCGGTTATGACTGAGCTTTCGCTTGCCGCGAGTATTCAGCCTTCTCTTTTTGTTATTCCTTTATGTCCTAGCTAATTGTTTCTCACCCAAACTCTTTCTTATGTCTAGGAGGCCACCTCCTCTGATGATCTTGAGGAGTTATACGCCAGCCTCCACGAGGAATGAGGTAGCTCGGCCTCGGCTCCTTTGGACGAGGATTCCAAGACCGTCGTTGAACGGCTCCGAGAGTTCCTTCTCCTTGGGGTTCAACAAATGACCACTGCCGGAGCGATTATGGAGTTTAGGTCCTGCTTGGATACGGCCATGGCGCTCGGTCTGCTCGATTCGGCTCAGCTGGATGAACTGCAAGCCCGCCTAGCTGAAGGCGAGGAAATGATCGGCCGGTATGCTGAAGCCGTCACGAGGATGGCCGAAGGGAGCTCGCTTGAGCAGGATCTGGAGGTGATCAAAGAACAAGTTCAACCTGCAATGGCCCGATTGAAAGAGAATGACCTCGTTGTACAACGAGAGAATGAAGAGCTTGCACGGGTTGAGGCCCAGATTGCCGAACTCCAGGCACGCCGAGATCTCATACTCCAGCGCCGAGAAGGCGCGGTCGCAACCGGGAACGAGCTGAAATCTTCGGCCAAGCGAATCCTCAAGGCCGCGACCGAGACGAAGAAGGCCCTGGCCGAGCGGAAGCTGATCTGAGCGAGGTGGCAGGCGGACATTGATGGCCGGGACATCGCTTGGAGAAGGATCACCTGCCTGATCTGGGGGATGTTTAGTGAAGGGGTCTAGGCAGGCGATGAGCGGTTGTTTTAACTATTTCTTCCTTTTTTTCTTTTGGGATGTAATAAATAACCACATACATTTTATTTTATTTACACATATATTTTCTCCTTTGTTTACGACCACAGACAGATATATGTATATGTTATTTCGGCCGTGACTGGCCGTTCTGTTTTTGTAAGTAATGCCCCTTTTAACTAAATGTAAGGCAAGGGCCTTCTTTTCTGAAAAACGAAATGTATTCTTTCCTTTTCTATATGACGGCCGGGCCTTTCGTTTAGCCCGTCCGCCTACCTTCCTCTTTTCTTCTTCTTGACTTTCTTGTCGTAGGTCCTCGGCGCCATTTTCTTTTGAACTTGCGCCGAGTTGTAGACGTCAAGTCTCGACTTTTTCGGATTTTATGAATTCCCGGGCGTTATCCGTGAGTAATCCTTCTTCCTCCGGCCATGTTGCCCAAAAACTTGAAGGAAACGATCCTCCCGCTTTAATAGTTTATTAGCGTCATGGCCGTCGGCCAAGATATAAGGAGATGAATTGCGCCAATCGCTAGGTTTCCTTGATAGGTACGGCCTTGGGTAACCTGGTGCCCCCAACTCCCCCTGTGTTAAAACGTCTTTCAAAATGGGCCTGATTCCTTCGAACTGAAACCCCTGACACGGCCTGCTTCGGTGCACATCATTTCGCGGCCATTCCTGCCGGGCCATTCGAGCAACGGGCTCGGCCGCCGTGACCGAGCCGGGTGGTTTTCGAGAGACCTCGTGGGACCGAGGCAGGATTGGTCCACCGGCCATCGAGGTATAACCACCTGGTTCTGTTGGATGGCATCATACTGGGAACCTAGATAGGTCTACGTCGTCGTCGGAATGGCCGGACCGTATATTTGTACTGGTAGCGCGGTGGCCAAGCCTTTCTGATCGCATTGTTGTGGTAACGCTTCGGTCACGTTGCTCTGGCCGGACTGTGCCTGGTCAGCCAAAGTATGGGTTGGGCCGAGATGCTGGATCGTAGACAACGTAGGGCTACCCCGCCTTAACGCTTTGGCTAAGGCGTGTAGTGGGCCGCATGCTGTCTTCGCTGGATGGGTTGGTCCAGGATTCGCCCATGTGGGCTGGGACTGCCCCCAGCTATTGGTCGGCGGCAGAGAATGCTGGCCGTAACCTGACGCTTCGGTGCGGCCAGAGGCGCCGAAGCTACTGCTTTCGCCGCAAGGCTCGACCCTTTCACGCTTTTGGCTTCTCGGTCCGGCTCTGGGAGGTGTCGCGAGCGAGGCTACCGGCATCCTCTCCAGAAAAAGTGTTCGTAGTTCTGAGGAGAACCTGTCCATTGCGGCCATGAAGGATGTTTCTATCCTGTAGGCGTGCTTGGACATCAGCTCCTCCACTACTGCCTATTCCTGCATGGACTCAGCCGTACGATCTGTCGTTATTGGAACGCTGGCTGAGATCCCGACCGTATGTTCGGTCTCGGTAATTATGATTGGTGAGGTGGACACAGGAGTCTCAGAAGTCATTTCGACTGCTTTGTTTTTGAGCTTTGCCTGTGCCCTAGTTTCCACCATAAGTTTTTGACAAGTATCCCACCGGGCGTGCCAAAAGTGTCTGCCGCGCAAATCTCACGGCTTGGAGTTCCGGGCTGAGGGGATATGCGTTGACACGCGGTTTCCTGCTTTTGGGTGCGGTGCGGTTGTGCGCGAGCGTGCCAGCACGGTCTACCATGCGTCGAGATGTTGATGAGTGTAGGATGGATAAGTGGTGCGCCTGTTTGAACTCGTCTTCTAATCAAACGATTGTAGTCGAGAGAGGAACTAGTCTCGGCTGTTAGGTTCACGGCCTGAACTACAAGGCCGTTGAGTGATGGTGTTGGTGGTGGGTTTTGGGCGGTGCTCCGGCGCGCTGCTCAGGGTGAGTGAACGAACAACAAGGATGGTGCTCCGGCGCCTTGAAAATCAAGGGTCGTATGATATATTGATGAATGAATTTTCCTTACAGTCTAACACTACTCCTAGGAAAGCAAGTAAAGATATTGAAAGTGCATTACAGGAAAAAATAAGTTGCTCCGTGGGAGGCTTTCGTTCGGTGTTTGAACCCCTTGAATGTAGCTTGAGCCTTGTATTTATAGGAAGAGTTCTTGGAGGAGTAATCGAGGCTTAAAATCTGCATGGTGGAGCCTGATTAGAGCAAGTGGGTAGTCCAATCAACATTTGGGATCGTGAAGCATGGTGTTGTGACCCCATAAATCCCAGTGAATCTCGGCCGCCGCTCTTGATCGTGGGTTCTGAGCTTCTGGCCGTGGAGACACATTTATGGCCTTGATAGCTGGTGACCTATTCTCTCAAGCTGCAAGGATTCTTGTGAGAATGTCTACGTCTAATCACTCTGTCTTCTGTCGCCAAAACCTGACTTCTGTCACTTCCCACCTTCCCTCGTGCATTAAATGCTTATTCGTGGCCAGTGGGTTTGCTGCATTAAACAAGCACTACTTCATTAAATGAAGCATGGGTCCCTGCTATCACATGATGATCTGACTTTAATATTTCTGGCCGCGATTTTGCTCGGCCTCGGCCTCGGCCCACAATCGAGGCCGAGATGAACATGCCTTAGTGTTTTTCTTTTGTCTTCAGGAAGGCAAAACACCCTGTTGAAACGCTGCGTTACAGCTTCTCGAGAAAGTGCTAGGGTCGAGAAAAAGGGCTCCTTCGGCCAGTTCATGGCCGTGATTTATTAGGCACAAACAGAACAAGACCGTGAAGAGAGGTAGATGCGAGAGACAAGAGATAGAAGAGAGATAAGAGAGAATGAGAACTATTAGGGCTTAATAAAAAATATTGAGTCACTGTTCACTCAGTGTTTTTTTTTTTAAAAGCTTCAATTGCAATGGTTGAAACGAAAACCGTTGTGGAAAGCTGTGAAATACAATCAGAAAACCACATACCCTAAAGCACAATGCTTAAAAACCCCTTTTAACAACGGTTACGTAATAACCGTTGTGGAAGAAACAACTACAACAGTTTTGGAGCCAACCGTTGTGTATTCAGCGTTGTCTTTTTGAATATTTGTAGTAGTGCACATGGGGAGACACTTGAACTTATAGAATGTCTATATCTTCCAAGTTGTGTAAAGAACCTAGTATATGTTTCAGCATTGCTAAATGAAGATTACACTGTCACATTCAATAGAATGGGACGCTCTTTACAACAAGGCAATCGAATCATATGTAAATGTACTATGATCTACGGTCTTTACCAAATTCAAATTGTGGAAAATAGCAACTGCTTGATTGAGATACCAGGACCTAAGAGGCCCAGAGAAGAACTCAATTTGACTCAAGTTTGGCACCTAAAGTTAGGACACATTGGCCAAGATAGGATCCAAAGGATGGTCAAACAGGGGTACCTTGAATCTTTGGGTTCAATCCCTATGCCCACCTGCGAATCCTATCTTCAAGGCAAAATGTCAAACTTGCCTTTTTCAGGAAAAGGGGAAAGAGTCACTGAGCTTCTTGAATTAATCCACACTGATATATGTGGGCCATTGTCCACTACATCAAGGGGTGGCTTTTCTTACTTCATTACGTTCACCGATGATTACTCTCGGTTGGGCTATGTATACCTAACAAAGTAAAAGTCTGAGGCCTTTGAAAAGTTCAAAGAATTCAAGAACGAAGTTGAAAAGCAAACAAGAAAGAGTATCAAGATTCTAAGATCAGATCGAGGAGGAGAATACTTGACTACTAAGTTTCTTGAATATCTCAAGAAACATGGCATCCTATCTCAGTGGACTCCACCTGGAACTCCATAACTTAATGGTGTCTCCGAAAGGAGAAACCGAACATTGATGGACATGGTCCGATCAATGATGAGTCATATTGACTTGCCAATATCGTTTTGGGGATATGCACTTCAAACTGCAGCATAACTGTTGAACAAAGGACCTTCCAAATCTGTGCCCAAAACACCATATGAAATGTGGTTTGGGAGGAAGCCAAGTCTTAATCATCTTAAGATGTGGAGTTGTCCGACTTATGTCAAGAGGCATGATATTGACAAGCTAGACACTATATCAGAAACGTGTAGAGTCATTGGATATCCAAAGGAAACTTTAGGATACTACTTCTACCATCCAAACTAACAAAAAATGTTTGTTGCAAGATCTGCAAGATTTCTTGAGATTGATTTTACATTGGATGGCACCTATGTGCAACAGGTTGAGCTCAAGGAAGAGTCTGGAGAGCCTCATGAACCTAAAGTAGAGTATGATCTAGTTGCAATCCAGTCCCTTTACCCACACTCACCCAACCTCCACGTAGGTCTGAAAGGACCAGTAAAGCACCTGATAGATATTTGAGCTTACACCATGTTCTTCTCATGGGAGATGACATGGAAGGTCTTAAAACTTACACGAAGGCAGTGTTGGACATTGACTCAAAGAAATGGTTGGAAGCCATGAAGTCTGAGATGGATTCTATGTATACCAGCCAAGTCTAGACTCTGGTTGACCCACCCGAAGGTATTGTACCAATAGGAAACAAATGGGTCTTCAAGAGGAAGCAGGGCTCAGATGGCAAGGTGGAGACCTAGAAAACTAGATTAGTAGCTAAATTCTACAGACAAAGAGAGGGAATTGACTATGAAGAAACTTTCTCTCTTGTAGCAATGATAAAATCAATCCGCATACTTCTCACCACAGCCGCATATTATGACTATGAGATATGGCAGATGGATGTGAAAACGGCTTTTCTGAATGGCCACCTTCATGAAGAAATCTACATGTATCTGTAGGGGCTTTTTCGTTCCAGGGGCTTGACGAATGGGCCTCGGTTGCTGTAAAGAGCAAATGGCTGGAATCGCCCCTTGTGTCTCAGTTCGAGAATCAAACCCCAAGTGTGCTTCAAAAGGGTAGCGGAGCCTTAGGAAACACCCTGGTTATCTTCACCAACAAAAAAGACAATTGCTTGCAGATAAATATTTAGGCTTGGCATGAGAAGCTTGTGGCATGGGAGCTGAGCATTCGTGAGTTTAGCATGAGAAAGAGAAGGCTTGGGTTTCCTATGAGAAACATAGGCTCGAAGTAAGGGGAAGAGAGAGTTTTTGGGAGGATTTGTTGAGGAGAGAGAGGAAGAGATGAGGAAGAGGAACGGGTGGCTTGAGCAAGTTTCCGGCAGCTTGACGAAAGTTCTGTCAAGTACTGGAACAGTTCTGCCAAGAGGGAAAATGGGGAAGAAGGATGAATAGTGCACGAAATTGCTAGGTTTTGAAGATGAGAGGGAAGCTTGCTCTCTGGATATGTGTTATGAGAGAGAGAGCGAGGAAGAAGATGAAAGCATGGGTGGTTTTAGCATATTTCCAGCAGCTTGACGAAAGCTTCGTCAAGCTCCTGGGCGATTTGACAGAAGAGAAAATGGGAAGCAATGGAAGAACAAGGCTTGAAATCGGAGGGTTCCAGAGATGAGAGATGATGCTTGCTCTCTCTGGATGTGGGTTTTGAGAGAGAGAAAGGAGGAAGATGGGAGAATAAAGCATGAAATTGAAGGATTCCAGAGGGCATGCTTGCCTTCGATCGGTTTGTTGTGTGTTTTGCTGGGAAGAAAGTGGCTCCTTTTATAGGCATTAAAAACCTTAATTTTTTCAAGCCACCCTCTCCCCTTTTCCTCACTTTCTTCCATTCACTATTGTTTGGTGAAATTTCCCTAGCCTGAAATCATAGGCACGCAGCTTTTTGGGGTTCCAAGGTCCTCAGGCAGCTAGACTTCTCCATGTGGGTGAGGAGCCGCCCACTTTTGTTTCTTGTTTTCTCACCAAAGCTTGAAGAGGAAAGAATGGGTAAGGGTGCTTGGTCAAAAAGGTGATCAGCACATGGGTTTGCTTGGTTTTGGTGGTTTGGCTGCGATATGGTTTTAACAGAGATGCATGACGTTGGATATTTTATAAAGTGCTGGACTGGGCTGTTTTGTTTCCAACGGCTTGTGAGTTCCCTTTGATTTCGTCAGACTGCTGGAAGCTTTGGCTAATGTGGGATTTTCTCACATGTTATGGCCTATTGGGTTTTCTTAAGGTGATGGGCTACTAGGTTTTTCTCTCATGCTTACCCATATGTTTGGGCTCAAGGAATGGGCTTGAGTTTTGGTACTCCCAAGTAGCCCAAAACTTCCACTCCTTGGACCATCAATGGGCCTTGTGAATACTCGTAACCATGCATACCACAACCCGCTCAGCAAGCCCTAGGCGTTCCCGTGGCTTGGGCCCACTTAAGCTTGTAGCGTGGCGTGTTGCTTATTTGCTTGGCGTGGCATGTGTGCAAGCACATATGACGAACTTTTGCGTGCCCAAATCGAGTTTCTTCTCGATAAGGTATAGCATTGGGCCGAGATTATATTTGGGCCTAGCCTTGGATTTTTTGGGCCTCAACAGTATCAACCTGAAGGATTCACATCTAAACATGAAGAGAAGAAAGTATGCAAACTTCAAAGGTCAATCTATGGACTAAAGCAGGCTTCAAGGAGTTGGAACATTCATTTTGATGAAGCCGTTAAAGGTTATGGTTTTAGCCAAAATGAAGATGAACCTTGTGTGTACAAGAAAAACAGCGGGAGCGCAATCATATTCCTCGTACTATATGTAGATGACATATTAATGTTTGGAAACGGCATAGGCATGTTGACCTCTGTGAAACTATGGTTATCAAAGACCTTCTCAATGAAGGATCTGGGAAATGCATCTTACATACTGGGTATCAAGATCTATATGGATAGATCGAGAAAACTAATTGGATTATCTCAATCCCTGTATGTAGACAAGGTGCTCGGAAGATTCCAAATGGAACATTCCAAGAAGGGTTTTCTGCCAGTCAAACATGGTATTCACCTATCTAAGAGCATGAGCCCTAAAACCCCAGAAGCAGTGATACAAATGAGCAGGATCCCATATGCCTCCGCAGTTGGGAGCCTAATGTATGCCATGCTATGTACGAGGCCTAATATCCGCTATGCTGTGAGCATCACAAGCAAATATCAATCAAACCCAAGGGTTAGATCTTGATTATCTAGTGAAGGGTGAGGGCTGTGGAAACAGGGAGAGATGTTGGGTTGTAGGGTTGGTGGAGGGAAGATGCTGAGAATATTAGGGCAGGGGCAGTGAGGTGGGGGGAAGCGTGGTGGTTGGACATAATGAAAAAAGAAGAAGCCCTTATCGGTGGAAGGAGGCTGGGGAGTGTCTGCCGCGCAAATCTCACGGCCTGGGGTTCCGGGCCGAGGGGATGTGCGTTGACACGCGGTTTCCTGCTTTTGGGTGCGGTGCGGTTGTTCGCGGGCGTGCCAACACGGTCTACCGTGCGTCGAGGTGTTGATGAGTGTTGGATGGATAAGTGGTGCGCCTGTTTGAACTCGTCTTCTAATCAAACGATTATAGCCGAGAGAGGAACTAGTCTCGGCTGTTAGGTTCACGGCCTGAACTACAAGGCCATTGAGTGATGGTGTTGGTGGTGGGTTTTGGGCGGTGCTCCGGCGCGCTGCTCAGGGAGCAACGATCGTATGATATATGGGGTGAGGGAACGAACAACAAGGATGGTGCTCCGGCGCCTTGAAAATCAAGGGTCGTATGATATATTGATGAATGAATTTTCCTTACAGTCTAACACTACTCCTAGGAAAGCAAGTAAAGATATTGAAAGTGCATTACAGGAAAAATAAGTTGCTCCGTGGGAGGCTTTGGTTTGGTGTTTGAACCCGTCTTCTGTAGCTCGAGCCTTGTATTTATAGGAAGAGTTCTTGGAGGAGTACTCGAAGCTGAAAACCCGCATGGTGGAGCCTGATTAGAGCAAGTGAGCTTCTGGCCGTGGAGACGCATTTATGGCCTGGATAGCTGGTGAACCAATATCTCAAGCTATCAGAATTCTTGTGAGAATGTCCACGTCTAATCACTCTGATCCTCATCACCAAATCCTGACCTCAGTCACTTCCCACCTTCCCTCATGCATTAAATGCTTATTTGTGGCCAGTGGGTTTTCTGCATTAAACAGGCACTACTTCATTAAATGAAGCCTGGGACCCTGTTGTCACGTGATGATTCGCATTTAATGCCTCTGGCCGTGATTTCGTTCGGCCTCGGCCTCGGCCTGCACTCGAGGCCGAGATGATCATGCCTTAGCATTTTTCTTTTGTCCTGAGGAAGGCAAAGCACCCCGTTGAAATGCTGCGTTCCAGTTTTACGAGCAAGTGCCAGAAAAAAGGGATCCTTCGGCCAGCTCAGGACCGTGATTTATTAGGCACAAACAGGGAGTAGTTGATTTTTAAAAAAATGTTATTTTAATGTTATTTTTATATTATATTAAATCTTTATTTTTATTTTATTTTATGAGTTTTTATTATTTTAAATGACTAGGCTTGGATTTTTTAACATGTGTACAGAATTACCTAAAAGCCCTTGCCACATCATCAATTTTGATAGCCTTTTGGATGAAGCAAAGTGAGATTTGACCATAGTTTCAAACCTTGGATAAAGCAAATGCCAAACCTTGGTCAATGAAGCAAGGTGAGATTTGACCATAGTTTCAAAGATACTGCAATAAATAAGCCTTTAGGAAATATTAGAATTAGTTTTGCTATTGCGGACAATAAAAAACAAGCAGTCAATAGCATTTGAAGAGACTATTTCAGAAGTTCTATTTTTTTTCCCTCCTTTATACATGGGATATTGGGAAAGGAGAGGAATCGAACCTCAAATTGGAGAAGAGAAAAAGCTTTTTGACCACTTGAGTTGCAAGTCTCTTGCCACATGCCCCCTTGCATATGATAGGAAAGAGAACTAAAATGTAACCTCAAAACAAAAGTACAATTACAGCATGGGCTAATAGATTGACACCGCGCATAAACTAGAGGGAACCAAAAGGTAATTAACCTTCAATGAAAATAATATAGAAATTTCATTTGGAGCCAGCCAGCCGCACTTCTTAGGCATTGGATTATCAAAAGGCTAAAAAGGTCATGTTGTGGTTTTATCGAGAAAGAAAACTTGGAAAAGAGATAGAAATAGTAACTTCGCATTTTAAAGATTGATCACAATTTTGTGTCTCAAAAATCGAAATGAAAACTTCAATATTTATTGACATTTCAAAGTATGAAGCCCCCCCAATGTAATTTCACTATAATAGCCATTGTATTGGGCCCGGAGAAACCAGTGGAGTACAACATTATATTTGAATGTAAGATCACAAGTACTTGACCATACCACGACCCTCCACACTTAGTTTTGTGGCCTGAAGCTGCTTCTTCTTCGGTGCCTTCAACTGCTGCAACTTCCTATTCATCTGCCATTACAAAAAATACAAAGAACATATAAAAAAATTAATGTTTCTTTAAATACTATATCAATGGAGATTTTGCAAAGGGCACCTCTCAACAAGAAGCATACATTTGAATAGTTGAGTCCAATTGTGTTGTTACCAAATGCCCTATGCCCACCCTGTTTCCCTTAGTTTTTTGACATGTGGCAAACCACTTAACAGCACTTAACTCTGTTAAAGTCCACCTCTCATCATCTCACACAGCCAACCGCCATCCTCCCGTCCGCCTTAACCCTCTCAGATCCAACCCAACCTGACCACCACCGCCCATCCCACCCCATCTGCTCTCACTCTCTCTCTCTCTCATCCAAATTCTATTATGTGCTTTAAAAGGGTTGCAATGAGTGAATCTTCATGTGTATGTGGCTTTCGTCTATTAGACTTGGTTTTCCCAGAAAACACATTCAACCCAACACAAAACAATAATCATTTGATGCTCATCTACGGTGTTGGTGGTTTCAAAAGGCATCTTCCCAAACGGCTCTTGCCCAGTCGAACTCCAACTCCTCACCCTTTGATGAATCTGATGACAATTATGTTAATGTTTGCACCACACATACCAACTTCCAACAACTCCAATACAACCTATTTCTTCTCTAAATTAGATACCTTGAGGTTGATAGCAACCTCAACAGTATAAGAAACGAACCCAATTTGAGATTTTCCTTCTTCCACCAGTTGAAGGGAGATGGGTTTCCAACAAGATATTCCGTGCTTATTAGAATCTTATGCTCGTGGGGTTTGGGGTTTGGGTTGGCACAGAGTGAGAGAGAGGCGGAGGTGGTTGGGTTTGGTTGGATCCGAGAGGGCTTAAGTCAGAGGAGGAAGGATGGGGGTTGGCTGGGTGGGTTGGATGATGGGAGGTAAACTTAACAGAGTAGTAAAGGTACACCCACGGCCCAATACACAGAAAAAAACCTAAGCCGCCAAAGGGTAGAAGTAACAGATCTAAAGGTAGCTGAAAGAAATTCTCAAACAAGGGAAACCTTGTTCAGATTGTTGACCGTACTAGACGGAAAAAATGACGCCCACTTAGATGCCGAGTAGCTACCACATATTTTATTTTGTTTTTCAATTTGTGCTTATATTTACCAGTAGCAACAAAGAAACCCACCTTCATACGGCGCTGATCCTGTATCGCTTGTTTAGCACGGGCTCTAATTTCATCAGGATCAATCTTAGATTGTGGGCGCACCACAAAATCCATTGGTGTCGCTTCTGGCCTTGAGGCATGTTGCCTAGAAGATGATTGGCCAGATTTTCTTTCCCTGTATCGAAGCCAAAATTAAAATGAAAGAAATGCCCCTTAGACAAAAGCGCCAGAACAAATAAGCAGCAATTGAAGTTTAACCCTTTGGGCTTATTAAGAAGCATGTTTAATCTATCCTCAAATTATACCTTGAAAATTCATCCAAGTCCAGATCACCATCTCTAGATTCCATTCCTGTACCATTATTCACTGGCCTGTGTAATAAAATATAAAATGTAATTTAATACAACTAAATGCACCGGATTTAGAGAAAGCGTATATTGATTTCAACACGGATTTGCATGCATGCATAGCAGCAATAAGGTATGTATTGTTCACACAAGGAAAAAAAAGTCTCACAGTACTTTTTCACTGGTGGCCTTCTAAAGGGAACCCTGTCATCATCAATGTTTCTCATATCCTCAAACCTTGTACTTTTATTAAATATAGGTCGACTCTGCAGTCATGTGAAACAGACCAGATGTCAACACCATTGCATATAAAACATAAAAAATACCATTTAGTGAGCATTAAAACTAGGATTAACAAATAATTAGCATCTCAAGGAAAATTTATCTATGGTTAATGGGAAATGGGGTTCTTCAATCTGATTAATGCCACAGTTTTTCAATGAAAATATCATTAAGAAGAATAAGATCTGCACGTATTTGTATATGAAAGAAAAATTGGCAGAAAAACTCCACATGGCTATGGAAGGCAAGAACTGGAGAACAAAACAAATTACCCATTTGTCAACCAACTCCTTCGCAAGCTTTCTGTTGGAAGTTGTTTCCTCATCAGATTTTGACAAAAACATGATGACCTGCCCAAGAACAAAGTAGATCAGTTCAAGTTGTCACATTAATTGGAAAACCATAACCATTGTTTGAAGCCTTGTACGATCATAACCTTTCTGTCTTTTTTTTCCCCTAAGAAAGAAGATCCTAACCTTTCCAAGGCCACTCTTTTTCAGTTGTTCTCTTCTATCATATTGCTCTAGATCAATGGGGAACTGCATAACAGAAGCAACATTTCAGGTTCTACTGTTAACAACCATTACTAAATGTCAGATACTAAAATGGGAAAGAAGGTACATACATCAGTCAAAATCTTCAAAATTGCTGCACGTATATTTATATTTGGTAAACTTCCATCAGGAAGAGGTTCAAGCCAATTCTTCAGCAGAGTTAGCACTCCATGATCTAAGAACTCTTGTTGAAGCTGCTTCCTGCAAATACCACAGTTAAAATTAGAAAGTATTCTCACAATTTTTTTTTTTTTTTTTTTGAAAAGGAAAAGTATTCTTACAATTGATAGAGAGAGGGAGATATATATATGCAACCAGCTTACTTTGAGAGGACCTCTGTAAGAAGAGGCAACTTCTTGAGCTTATTAATGGCAGGTTTCCCCTGTCTATTAAATTCTGCATCCTCTTCAGCTGTAACCTCGAGCTCAGCCATGACATTCTCAACCAGCAATGCTATTTCTGCTGGACTTTTTTCGTTCTTCTTCCTTTTCTTACCCATCTTAAAGAGTTCCTTGATTTCATCATCCTCCTCACCCTCCTCAGCCTAGAAAAATCCAAACAATAAACAAATATGAAAAAGCTATTCAGCCATGACGAAACCATATAGACAAAAGTAGTAAGCAATAAACAGGCTTAGTGAGTCATCAGTTGCAATCAACATGTGGTATCTGATATAAGTTGAAGACAGGAAACGTTGTCTATCAACCGAAGTTCCACTATATCTCGTGCCTTTAAATTCCATGCTGTGGCATTATAACATTAGCATATAGATCTAAGGATGATAGAAAACAAAAACCTGAGGATGATGACTAGGAGAACGTTCATTGTCACTTCCATACCGGTCAGCAGGATGCACACCAGTGTCATCTATAAAGTTGTCATCATCAAATGTCCTGACACCCTCTTGATCATCCTATAAAATTGAACAGGAGAAAACAATTAGTAAGTTACAAAAGTAAGCTGAAGTGAATATCAGTAAGAAAATACATTATAGTTATGGAAAACAAAATCAAACAGGCACAGGTATTTAACACCTATAGATTCTGAACATCATCAAACAAACAGATTCTCACTGACAATTGCAGTTAGCACAATTTAAATATAAAATCTTTTAGAAGAAAATGGGATAACAAGAACCAAGACATTTTTCACTATAAACCATTATTCTTGCAAAACAATGACAGAAAAACTACATCAATTAAATACTTCTAGACAAAAGTTGTTCTGGATATCAGAAATTAAGCTGTTCAATCTATATAACACTTCATCGGCCTGCAAATTCAGAGATAAAATCAGCAAAAACCAATCAAACAACTATTTTAAAAAACTATATATACATCATAATTGTTAAAACAAAGCAAATGAAGCCCAATTCAACTCAATCATTTAACGGTCGGGAGCAACTCACAAAATCGCACAACCCCACCATATTTGTAACCTCAGAATAAAACCCAAATGCTAAAAGGAAAATAAAATACTGATGATAACCTCAGAATCGCCGCCAGCGATGGTGTCCCACATCTCCTTGACCTCACCATCCGTGGCCGCCTTGTCGGAAAAGGATCTCCTTGGAAATTTGGGTCCCTTCTTCTCTCCCTTATGCCTCTTCTCCTTCTTCAGCCTCTTCCCACTGCCCTCATCGCCATCCTCTCCATCATCGTCCACCAAATCAGAGCTCACAGGCAATTTTCCCACGTGGCTCTTCTTGATCAGCCGCTTCCTTGGCTTGGATTTCAAGGACGAGGGGTCGGCATCGTAGACGGGGGTCTGGGACTGGTCGCGATCGCGCAAATCGTCGTTGTCTTCTAGGCCGTCATCTTGGTGGGGCTCCGGAGATGGGTCACGACCCGCTCCGAAGTCATCGTAGTCCATCAATGGCTCCCCATCTTCGTCGCGGTACCTGAAACCAAAAGTGGCGATTAGATGCACGGAATCGAAGAAAACCCTAACCTTAATTTTGCGAGATAAGGGCTTACGGATCGTCTTCGTAAGGCATGGTGCGGTGGTGATCAGGATGCCAAACTGCGAGATATCACGAGTTTCGTTTTCCACCAACAAGAATTCAAGAAATCCCAAATTGCACGTTTGATCCCTGTTGTCCTGAGAAAAAAAATTTGAAGAAAGAAATACAGAAAACAAACCCTAACATGAATTTAGGAGCGGGAGAAATTGATCGGTGAACAACCCATTAATCGTAACCCTAAAACAGAAATACCATAACCAGTTTAAGCAAGTCCTAGATCGGTGACAAATTGAGGAACTTTAGGAAAAAGATGAGAGAGCAAATCAGTTCCATACTCATCAGCGTGACCAGAGAGGACGATAGGTGCTTCAACCGGGTGCCAATGGAGGAGCTGAGGAAATGAACGGAGAAAGAGAATAAGAAGAAAAAGAGTGGCCGGCTGGGCGATGATGGAGCTTCTTTCTGTCCTGTGTTATTTGTGCTCCCTAAACCACCCGTTAGACAAAATTTAGGAAGTAATTGGAAAAAAACAAATCCAACAATGCTGCCTATTCATCTCATAAAATACGAGATTTTTAGTAGCTCTTAAATCTAAGAACATTCACAATCATGTTCTCTATTTTTTAGTTAAAATTTAGCTAAAAACACTATAAAGTTATTTTAGGAGCTCTCTATAAAATTTCGACTCCAACCATACTCCCTAGTTTAAAGAGTCATAAATATTTTTAATATTTTTTAATTCAATTTTTAAATAAAATGTAGACACAAAAGCAACAATAAAAAATAGTTTGCTTTAAATAAATGCTTAAAATAATATTAAATAAAGAAGCATTTAATTATAGGGAGTCACTAAGAGTCCTTTCTCTCTCCTCAGATTTAGGAGCTCCTAGAGGTCTCTCTATTTTAGGAGTTGAATAGGGAGCATTGTTGGAGGTGGTTTTTTTTCAATTCCTCTCTAAATTTTAACAAGAAAAACTCCTAGTGGCTCCCTAAAATTTAATGATGCTTTATTTTATGAGTATTTTAGACCTTTAATTAATACTAATTATTTTTTATATTATCTTTTAACAAAAATTGATAAATTAAAAAAGAGTTATAGCATATATGACTCCGTAAACTAGAGATTATAATTGGAGTTAAAATTTTATATAGAGCTCCTAAAATACGGGTTTTTCTTCTTTTTATTTTAGCTTATTTACTGTTTCACCCCTGAAACAAACCTTACCAACTGAAATTTTCTCACTTAACTCCCTGAATCTCTAAACATTGCTGAAATTTTCTCAGTTTACCACTTCCGTCCATTTTCATCCACAAAACCGTTAAGTGTGCTAACGTGGCATGGGCATTCTAGTAATTTTAGCTCCTTATCTTCTCTGCCCCTCTCTTTTCTCCCATCCCAAACCCAAACTTAGGGGGTGAAATAGTAAATAAGCTTTTTATTTTTTGGTTGGGAGAAAATTCCCAAACTTTACACTGGTTCACGAAAGGAAATCAATTTTCATAATTTTCCATCATAAGGGAAAACAAAGATTCCTATCTAAATTTGTTAAGCCTGGAAAAATAATTAGAAAATATCATTTCATGTTTAATTAGTGCGGAAATTAGAAATACAATTTATTTAGTTTTCATATTATATTCCTAAATCAGAAATATGCATTAAAAATTATAGTTAGACTTTTTATGATAATGATTTTTGAGGTTTGTGAAATTATCATCTTTGGTTATTAATGTTTTTTCTGTGACAGTAATGATTGTTAGATATATGCCCTTAAAGCCAACTATTTATGTAATAGTTAATGTTAAGGACATCTTTTGTAATGACTTATGAAGTTATTTATGGGCAAGACCAGTTGTTTTAATTCATGATTATATGTTATCTTATGAAATACAAAAACAACTATAGTCCTAGGAATATATATGTGGACATGAGAACTATGTAATGAGATTGCATATATCGAGACTTATCATGATTCCTAATTCTAAATATGTTCCTGGTCATAGAAGTATCAATTGGGCATTGATATTCTACTAAGATCAGTACATGCAATATCTTCTCTATATATAGAGAATGATGAGGTCTCAAGTCATTGAATGTGACGACACCAAGATATGTATGTAGGTACTTGCAGGAGAACTAGTACACTGAACGCGATCAAATACATGAATTCTATAATGAAAGTTTTTACTCACATGTCAAACTAGAACTTATATATTGCAATGGTGCAAACTAATCCTTAGACCTTAGACATCATAGATATCTTGTGGCTATATTGTTTGTATTTGAGATCACTATATTGTTGTGTTTAAAAGGACATGACTCAAATGTGTTTATAAGGCTCTCAATAAAGTCATGGAGGCAAATGAATGTACGACAAGGGATCTTTACTCTCAGTGAAGAGAGTGAATACTCCAAAGATATGATTGATCAAATCTTTTCGCAAAGTAGAAGATAAGATTTGATATAAATGAATAATTCACATGAAGGTATTTGACATCAGATTCCTTTATCTAATAATGTGAATAAGGAGTATTGTATAAGAGAATGATTCAATTGCACAGTCATTCCAATTTGAATAGGTTCTTCCATGCACCCTATTTAGCTCGGACAACCATGACATTCTGCTAGGAGTCAACCATGGTTTGTGGAAGTCCTGAAAGGATCAAACTCAATTAACCTTCATCAATAGGAAGAATTAAATTATGAGATTTAATTCACAAATCAACTCAGAGAAGTTGAGATTACTCACTACCTTGCTAAAAGGAACCTACAGATCACACACTAAGAAATGAGATTAGAGAAACAAATGAAGAGAAAAGAAACTAGGAGTCAAAAGTCAAAGGCCGAAAGTCAACAGTCAAGTCAAAATCAATATCGCTAACTGAAGAAATTGACCAAGTCAAATTAGTAAGACTATAATAGTGATTGAAGAGTTAAATCATAATTCATAATTAAGAATGAATTGTGGAATTAACTTTGACATAAGTAAATGGATTGGGCTTTAAATGTGATTTAATAGAAAATGCAAAATACCCAGAATTCAAATGGGCCCAAGGATAAGTGTTGTATGACAACACAAATCCAAGGACCCAACTCAAGCCCACCCATCTACCCATGGCTGGCCTTGAGAAAAGGATTTCTCTCTCTCTCTCTCTCTCTCTCTCTCTCTCTCTCTCTCTCTCTATGTTTTTTCCTATAAAAGCCAAAAGATGACTCAAAACCTAGTAAGGGGTTTTTGGTATTCCATGGTGGTATATGATGTGTAGGTGAGACACTCTCCCTCTCATCTTCCTTAGGCAAAAATTTGGACCAACCTAGAGGAAGTCTAGCATCTAAGTCTTCTATGTTGTCTTCTCTCCATCTCTAGTCCATTTGGTGTGGTAAAGTAGAGGACTTCACTCTTGGAGTCTTGGGTTGAGGAGCTTGTAAGAAGAGGAAGAAAGGAAGGCCTTTTCACAAAGGTGTTCATTCGGCTTCTCCAAGAAATAGTCATCAAAGGTAAATCTCTTATGCCTTTCTCTATTTTTCTTTTGGCATTCAAAGAGACTATATTTGAAGATACTTGGGTAAAATGAAATAGGCTTATGAGGAGCTTACAGATATGTTGACCCATGTTGTGTCAAAGAGTCGATTTGAAGACTCACTTGACAAGTTGGGCATTACCGATATCTATGCACCAACTTGAGGGGGAGTGTTGGCGTGAGTCAAAGTCAACATTTCTATTAGGAATAGAATTTGTATTTTATTGTAATTATCTAATTTGAGTAGAACTATGAGATTTTGTATATATTTCCTATTTGTACCCACTTTGTAAGTATATATATCCCTCCTTGAGAGAAGAATAAATATATCAACTTAAAGCCTAATTACTTTTGAGTTAACATGCAACTCTTGAATACTTATATATTTGATATACTTGTATTTTCTATTTCGGGGCCCCCAACTTTACAGTTCTAGCTCCCCGCCTCCTGGTCTCCTGGCCATTGTTTAGGTGGGTTTTCCGGAGCCCTTCCTTTCTCCTTCTCTAGGACATTATTGTTGGGGTCTCCTGGTCCTTGCTGAGATGGGTTTTCCGGAGCCTTTCCTTTCTCATTCTCTAGGACATTGTTGTTGGGGTCTGCTGACTCTTGTTGTGGTAGGTTTTCCGAAGCCTTTCAATTCTCCTTCTCTAGGACATTGTTGTTTCTTTCACATTCCAACGCAAAATGCATCACCTCTTGTAGTGTGGTGTGAGACAACTGGACCTTCACCTACTTCTGAATTTGCTCATGTAATCCTAGCATAAATCTACCACCTTTCCCTTGTTCTGAGAGGAATCCATCTAGCAACTTCACAAGTTTCAAATGAAACTTATCGATATATGTCATGACATCGTCATCTCCTTGCTCGAGTTTGTAAAATGCTAGTATGTCATCTTCAGTCATGTTAATATCCGTGGGAGGTTTGTCATAGTTAGAAAGAGTATACTGCTCATAGTCCATTGGGGTAAGCACAGTGTCCTTTTGCTCCCTTTCTACAAACGAAGATATTGAAGAATTCTTGCTAGACGTAGATGAGTCGTCAAACAGTATGCTGCAATCACAGAAAACAAAGAAAAACTTACCCCATTATTCTAAATTCGGGAAAAAGAAAATATTTTTCTCACTACAACTGAAAAATCCTAGCTAAAATATTTTACCAAGAAAAGAATAATATATTCATAAAAGAATAATAATATATATGTACCAAGAAAAGAATAATAATGTATGGTTGAAAGAAAGAAATAAAGTAAATCTGGTTTTTCCCTTCTAATTAATATTTCTTACTTGCAACCCATCACATTATTAATATATAAATAAAACTCAATATTTATAAAATAAAATAAAACCCAATGACTAGGATTTAACTCAGCAAATTACCTAATCAAGATTATAATATGATTTATTATACATTTCAAAAAGTACCCCCAGCTAACTCATTATTGCATTTTGAATATTAATGTAGGGATCGATATTGAATTTTTTTTAATTGGATTGTAAATAATGACACACGTGGAAAGATCTCTAAATGGTTGTAATGGATGTAGAAATTAATTTGGAAACTTTGTTTTAAATTTAACAATAAATTCATATTTAATTTAATAAAAAAATGTTTATGTTATTTTCTTTTTATGAATTATATTTGTAATATATCTTATAATTGTTTATGAAACATACTAATTACATTGAAAAAAAAGAAGAAGAGATATTTAGTTATATACCCATTCTTAGCACTAAAACTATAAACAAACCCTACACTATTTAATTTCTATAAACAAACCCAAAAAAAACCCAAAAAATGACATCTGGCCATCTTGAATTTAATTTTGATTATTAAATTACTTTGATGCCCTATTGAGTGTTTTGGGATTTTTTATGAGATTTTGGGGTTGGGTGTTGGTAATTTTTAACAACAATATTAAAACCTTGCAAGTGCACAAATCAAATGATAGTATAGTAAGCAAGCAAGGGTCATTCCCACAGAGATTGTAATCTAAAGAGATGTTATCAATGTCACACAAAGAAAACTAGAACACAATTAAACACGAAAACAAAATAAAGATTGAAATCACAAGGACTTCCACACACACGCCAACCCAAGGGGTTTTTGATTTGATTTTGTAAATAAAAGAAAACAAAACAGAATTTAAATTAGAGTTTAAGAGAAATTAGTTTAAAATCAACCAAGAACAATAGCTAGGACTCACTATCCACCTCCAAACAATCAATCACTCCATAAACAACAATAGATAATCAATTTCTAGTAAGCATATGGTGACGACACTCACAACAAGATCATGGCATTTGACTCGAGTTGTATGATTCTCTCTTAAGTGTATGTAAAGTGTATGGCATTTACATCAATACGTGTATTCTTAATTGAAATCCAGTATGGCATTTACTCAATTTAACAATCAAGAATCCATTAAGATCAAAGAGAATATGAGTGTCACAAAAACCCTAAAACATGGCATTTGTTATTAGGAATTCAAGAATCGATTTCTCATAACTAGTTCTTAACCCAATTATTCGTTGCAAACAAGAACACATTCAATATGGCAATTGACATATGTTCTACAACAATTTAATTCCGATACATGCTTCAAAGATAGCTACTCAAAGAAACAAAATATCAGAATTCACATAACAAAGAGAAACCGAAATCATCACGCTTGTAGAAACTGAAAAATCCATTCAAACTTGTTTATAGAATTGAAATCATGTTTAGGGCTTCAAGATTAAGCCCTAACTAACAAGAAATTAGTTACTCATGTTCTGGGATGAACTCAAAAATAAATACATAAGAACTGAAAATTAAAAGAAGAAAGGAAAAGAAAGAACTCGCTGGCAGCTTTTTCCTCTTGCGCGGTTGATCTCCTTCGGACGTGAATATCTGTATGGGGCCTTGGCTGGCCTTTTATATGACTTAAATCAAAGTCCTCAACCCTAAAATTGACTGAAAAGTCATCCAAGAAGTCTTGGTAAACAAGGAATCCAAATAGGAAAGTAAAGATCACAATCCCTAACTCCACAGGGAAATACAGCTCAGCCCAATTGTCACACGATTTGGGGATCTTCGGCCTTCTAGAAAAATCAGTAAAAATATATTTTAGAAAGATAAATGTCTTATCTTTCCAACCATATATAGCACATAACTTGGAAAATTCGGGAAGGCTTCCGTTTCTTCATATTCACGTAACATGTACGAAACTATCCTGTCCGCACGTGGGCTAACTTTACTTGCAATACTGTACCAATTGGCTTGGTAGAAAATTCTAGAAAAATCACATATTGAACTTCAAGGTGTTAGCTTTCATCTCCAATTGGCCTTGGGCTAAAATTCCTCCAAAAAGTTGATTTTCCCTTAAAAAGCTTCTAAGAGCGCAGAAAAGCTGAAAATCAGAAAAGTGAAGTAATAAGCCCTTTTTAAATCTAATTCTTCTACAAAACCTAAGTAAAAAGAGTACATAAATGAGTATATTTATGGACTTATCATTGGGTTTGTTTTAAGAAATCAATGGCAGTTTTGTAATTTAAAAGAAGTTAAAAGCCTTTTTGTTATGTTGTAAATGGATTTTGGGTGTGTTTCTAAAGTCCATTTTATTTATGGTTTTTTTTTAATAATTTGGGCTCCTATATTGGGTATAATAGTGAATCTTCCCAAAAATAATGTACCTATTACTTGTTTTATAAAAAACAGTTTAATAATCTTTTTATTGTTTGTTTTATGAAAAATAATTTACCTAGTATGAATTTACTTTTTATTTAAATCATATATCCAACTTTTAACACATTTTGAAACTAATGTACATAATAATTTATAAAAATAATTTACCCACTATCTAAAGGAAACAGGTATCTAATGCTTAGGAAATGAACTTTAGCCACAACCTATACAACAAAAACATTCTAAATGGCGGATTCATTTTATTTATACTAATTGAGCTAAACATTTTTCATTTTAAACCAAGTATCTTAGCCTAAAGACGTGCTCTGGAAAAGCCGGTTCACAGCGACAAGCTAAAGAGAATCCTCGTGAACTCAGTCTATCGACACGCCGCGCAGGCAAGACAACCAAGGAGAGCAGCCCCTAAAGGCAATGAGGAGGTCAATCAACGATGCTCGCATTGTAGACGTCCCCAAAAGGGATCACAAGCATTATGTGCAGAAGACGTTGATAAGCTTGTCACTGACTGACTTCGAGACTTGAAGATTGGAGGAGACTTGGAAGATGCTTTATGCAAGGAGGTAGACCAAGTAAACTCCTTACCATTCGTTGATGAGATCGAGCAGGCAACTCCCCTGAAGCAGTTCTCAACCCCGTCATTCAAACCATTTAAGGGGGATTCTGATCCTGAGAGCCATCTCAAGCACTTCAAGAGTGTCATGATCCTCTATAAGGATGAAGATGCGCTGATGTGTAAAGTGTTCAAAATGACTTTGCGTGGCGCAGCTAGTTCTATACCCTACCATCAAAGTTGATTAGCAGTTTCAGGGAGCTAGCCCTTATCTTCACGAAGGAGTACTCCACCTACCGGATGGTCCAGAAGCAAGTTGACCATCTCTCCAACCTTAAAAAGAATCATGATGAGCCTTTCCAAGACTACATCAAGATATTCAAAGCAGAGAAAGCTAACATCATAGGATGCGATGATTGAATCGCATCCTCGACTTTCAAGAAAGGCTTGCCAACCGAGCACGACCTCTACCGCGAGCTGACCATCACTCCCTGCCAGACTCTGGTCGACGTTTTCGCAACCACGGAGCGCTGAGCACTTTGGGAGGATGATCAGATCGCCGCAAAGAGATCTACCAGGAAAGCTAATCAACTGCCCAAAGAGGGAGATCACAAGAATGACGATTTAAGGAGCAGGAACAATGGAAAGCGCAAGTCGCGATCCAGGGTTGGCTCATTAGCTAAAAGAGGCCACACCGAATTCACAATCCCGATACACCAGATCCTGGCCCAAGTGAAGGATAAACCCTGACTGAGAAGGCCACCTCATTTGAAGAGAGATCCAGCCAAAAGGGATACCACCAGATATTGTGCCTTTCATGGGTCCCATGGGCATTTCACAACTAATTGCCAAGTTGGTAAGAGAAGACCATTGCATGAAATTTGTGGCAAAGAAGGCCATCCAGTAGATCAAGGACCGCGATGCAGCTAAGGAACCTCTTCATAAAGTCATAAGGATTAATACAATCCTGGCCGACTCCGAGGAGTTTGACTAGCAAGGAGAAAAACTGGAAGATTAAGTAGGCAACTGTAATCTCCCAAGTCATTACCAGCTGCCCAACAATTGAAGAAGATCCTGTGATCGTCTTCTAGAAGAAATACCTGATTGGGCTTGATCTGCCGCAAAATGACGCCCTTGTCATCAGCATACAAATCGCTCAAGTCATGATCGATCGAATTCATGAAGACAGGGGCAGCACAACCAACATCCTACAACTTTCGGTTGTCCAGTAGATGGGCATGGAGACCAAGATTAACAAGTCAGCCAGATCACTGATCGATTTCAAAGGGGCCGACCACGGTCATCGTAGGGACAATAAAGTTAAATGTCTATTCTCCACCCGTGATCAGCTCACAGACTTTCTTGATCATTGACGAAGTCTCCCTGTACAATGGCATCTTAGGCTAGCCATAGATTGGGAAGATCAACGGCATCTCTTCTGCCACCCATTAGAAAATCCGCTACCCAATCTCTGGGGGCTATGTCGGCAGATCAACAACGATAAGGCGATGGCAAGAAGATGCTCGGCCCAAAGGCTGAAGAAGAGCAAGCAAGCCCAGTTCATTCATGTAAGTCGAGCTGACTTGAGAAAAACAAAACAGGCAGATAAGAGAGCCCATATCATTTCTGTAAGCCAGGCAAACCAGAAAGGAACATAACATGCAGAGAAGAAGGCAAATTTCATTCCCATAAGCTTGGCAGACCAGTAGGGAAAAGAAACAACCACTCCCCAATAACAATCAAGGAACTAGGATCAAGAAGAAAGAGTTCGCCCGGAAGCTTCTCGTGAAGAAGGATGGAGGCTCGAAGAGGACGTCGGACTTATTTTCCTTGATCTTGACAAGCCCGAAAGAAAAGCCTGGTCACCATCGAAAATGCCAGGCATCGATCCACATATCATCTACCATCGCCTTTATGTCAACCCAGCCAGCAAGCCAATAACGCAGAAGATACGCAACTTCTTGACAAGACCCGCCCCCAATTCCTCAGAATCCACCACGAATCCTGTGATATTTCCGACATCATATTAATGCCAGGCCCACTTACTAAAAGAGACAAGACTTTTTGCAAAAATTTTAGCAGAGTCTCCCTTAAAAAATAGACGTTTCCCAAAATTTATCCACCTGTCAAAAACATAAATATCATCCAACCAGCAGCATGCACAAGGTTAATTCATTCAGTTTACATAATAGGCCTCCGGCCTTACAATCAACCCTAACATCGGCGACATCATAGCAGTTTAAAGAGTTTCAGTTTATAAATGAAAATAAAGTTCAATAGAAGAGAAACGAACAAAAGTTTATCCTACACAAGCCTGGGCTTGGAGTTCGCGACTTGATATGGCCGCTCGATTCAAGACTATCTACTGCCTGGGAGGCGCAAAACAAAAGGGTGTGAGTGGACAAAAATAAAGTTTATTTCACATTTGAAAACAATATAATATAACCCCACCGTTTAGAAAACTATGTTGAAAAACGATATGCATTCAAATTGATGTAGCTATATATATGTATGTTGAGACCCAAAAAATCCAGGGTCGAGCCCAAATAAATTCCCGGCCCAGTACGACACTTTATTAAGAAAATATCCGACTTGGAACACGCAAAAATTCGTCATACGCGCTCGCACGAGCCATAGTCCACGTGCCATGTGATCGGTGCATATTTACATATCATTTTGTACCCTTCTAGCTTATGATTTGGTTATGTTTTTGAGTTAAACTTGTGCTTTTAATCCTTTTTGTGTTTATCTTTCAGTTCATTGAGCTTTAGGTAATAATGAGGGCTTTGGATAGTAAATGATGCAATCCATGCATGTTAGGGCCTAATTTGGATGAATGGATGAAGAGCTTAAAGACAAACTCAATTTTGGCTACAGTCCCCTGCCAGCTCAGTTTCGTAGGTCATATTGCAAGCTTTGTTTCAGCAACCTAAATAGCTCAGATGAGGCCAGATTCTTCATGAAAGTTGTTCCAATGGGTGTGTAATATAACATATCCAAAATTCAGCCCCATTGGATAAATATGGAGTCTGT
>NW_018921480.1:430865-464587 GCF_002207925.1 Prunus avium
ATACTACCGAACGGCTCGTGCACTTGCGAGTATCATAAGTTGAGGATGCAGCTTAATCCATTTTGGTGCAGCTGAATCTACGCAACACCATGCCAAATAAATGATCCGTCATGCTAAGAATCGAGATGAGCTTATAAAATACCCCAGCTCTATGAGCCCAGGCTAATTATCCTGTCAAGCATCATGTCTCTTTTTGAGGATGATGAAATTAAAGCATGCCAAGCGACATGTCATGCTAAGCGACATGCCATGCCAAATGAGAAATTATTATTTCACACCCAACCATGCTACAAGCCCAAGTGGGCCCAAGCCACTCAAATGCCCGGGGCTTGCTTGAGTGGGTTGTGGTATGGATGGTAATAAGTTGTCATGAGACCCATTGGTGGGCCGAGAAATGGAAGTCCCAGGTTGCTTGGGAGCCTCGGAACTCAAGCCTATTTCTTAGGCCCAAACGTGGGTAAGCACAAGAGAGAAAGTAGCCAATTACTCCAACCAAAATAGCCCAACCAAAAAATAGCCCATTACTTCAACCAAAATGGCCCAACACTTGATAAGGTTAACCCATTTATTTGATATATCATATTGTTGTTTCAAGAGGCCCATACAATTAGAATAGGAGGCAACAAGAGCCTCAACACTTGGCTGGAGAACAAAGCCACGAAGGGGGTTGGGAGGACCACATGCACAGAGATGCTGGGAGACTCCAGCACATGGAAAGGAACAAGTTTCAAGCAAAAAACATCCAAAGGACCAAGGGATATTGGCGCGTAGACGGCTAGGAGGGAAATCACCCTTTGAACCAGCATGCATACCTATTTCTTCCCCTCATCAGATTTGGCCATAGAAGAAGGAAGGAAAGAAGGGAAGGAGATGGCTGGAAATAAGAGGTTCTCCCTTGTGGCAGCTGCGGGAAGAGCATTGAGCTGCCAAAATCCCTGATTTTGTGAGATTGGATAGAGAAGATTTTGCCAAAATCAGATGAGTCAAAAGAGGGGAGGAGAAAGGAAGGGAAAAGCTTGGCCAAATTGGATAGAAACCATTTGGGTTTCTTAGGAAGGGATAGCTTCCAACAGCTATAAAATGAGGCCTCTTCTACCCAACAAGAAGCAACCCACATCTGGAGAGCAAGCTTCCCCTCTCACCTGCAAAACTCAGCAAATTCATGCTCTACTCACCCTTCTCCCTCATTTTCCCCTTTTTGGCAGATTGCTATAGCATTTGTGTTTGTGCCTAATAAATCTCAGCCGTAAAAGCTGACCGAAGGGACTTCCTCTCGGCCCTGGCACCTGCCCACAAGCTGAACGTGGCAACTCGTTGTTCGTTTTCTGTCATAAGACAAAGATGAGCTGTGAAGGCAAAACCCTCACGGCCTCGGTATTATCGACCAGGGACGAAGGGAGTGATAATTCCTCATATACACGGCCAAGGTAGGAGGGTCAAGTGGCGTCGCCACGCGATGTTAAGGTCCCACGCTCCATTTAATGAAGTAAGGCCTCTGACTACAGCAGAAGGCCCATTAGCCACAAAAGAGCATTTAATGCATGAGGGAAGAGGGGAAGTGATTGGAGTCAGCGTATGGTGAGAAAAATCAGGGTGATTAGGCACAAAGGTCTTATGACCTGAGAGGTTAGTGACCAACCATCAGACCAGAGCATTAAATGCTCCTCCAAGGCCCAAGACGCAGAACCCACGGTCAGGGCGGCGACCGGGATTTATGGGGTCACACCACCATGCTTCACGTTCCCAAATGCCGACTTGACTACCCACTAGCTCTGATCAACCCCATCATATAGATTTTTAACCTTAAAATTGTCTCTCCAGGACTTCTCCTAAAAATATTAGGCTCCGACTACGTTTGAAGGGTTCAACACCAAACACAAGCCTCCCATGGAGCAAATTATATTTTCCTGTCATTTATCTTCTGTCATTTATCTTCTTGTAATTCACTTTCAATACCTTTGCTTGCTTTCACAACATGCCGATTAACGGCCAATACTTGAAGAAGTACACCCCCATCGTTATGGGAGATGGCCAAGATTGAGATATGAGGGTTGCAATTAACAAACGAATTGAATAACAGCTCGATGAAACTAAAGGGAAAAGTGTACATTTAGTCATTCGAGAAGGAAATTTGTACTTTATTTGAATTGAAAAAGGTTCATGTTTACAAGGAAACGGCCAGTTATGGCCGATTAAAACTATACATGTATATATATACAGAGAGTTGTGCATACTAAATCTATGTCCAGGCATCTAGATCCCCTCGCTGAACATTCCCCAGATTAGGCAGGTAATCCTTCTCCAGGCAAAGTCCCCGCTGTCCATGTCCGCCAGCCACCTCGCCCTGATAAGCTTTCTCTCGGCCAGCGCCCTCTTCTTCTTGGCCACCACCTTAAGGAGTTGCTTGGCCGAAGACTTCAGTTTTGCACCCGCGACCGCATGATCTCGGCGCTCGAGGATGAGTTCGTGTCGGGCCTGGAGCTCAGCGATTTGGGCCTCAACCTACGCAAGCTCTTCGTTTTCTCTTTGGAAGACAAGGTCGTTTTCTTTCAGTTGAGCTATCGCAGGTTAAGCCTGTTGTTTTATCTTCGCCAGTTCTTGCTCCAGGGAACACCCTTCGGTCATCCTCATCCCGGCTTCAGCATACCGACTGATCATCTCTTCACCCTCGGCCAAGCGAATTTGTAACTCGTCCAGCTGAGCCGAATCCAGCAGACCGAGAGTCATGGCTGCGTCCAGACAAGACCTGAACTCCGCGAAGGTCTCGGCGTTGGTCATATCATTTATCCCCATGTGCAGAATGTCCCGAAGCTGTTCAACCGCGGCCCTGGAATCCTCGTTTGAGGAAGTAGACTCCTGAAAAGAGTGGCAAAAGTTGAGTATAAAACAACAAAGTAAGAAAGAAGCGAGAGGCGCTGAAAGAATACTCACTTTAGCGGCCGGTGGCGCAGTGGAGACCTCAGCAGCCGTGAGCTCGAAATAACCAGCAGTGGACTCGGCAAATTAGCGGCCGTAGCCTCAATGACCGCAAGCTCGGTCACGACCGTCGATTCTTGGGACGAGGGTGCTGGTGGCACGGACACAACGGCTGAGGAGACTGGTGGGCTCGATGCAATGATGGTCGTGGATAAAGGCAGAGATGGTCTGGGGCCTGAGGGCAAAAGTTCATTAGTTAGAGCCTTTTCATCGGCGGCCCCACGACCGCCCCCTCAGCCATGACTTATGCGGCCTGCGCTTCTCCACCCGCGTCCGCGGCTTCTGCCACCCCCGCTTCATGAGAAGCCTCGGTGGCCGTGACCTCCCGGCTCCTTTTGCGGCCTTGGGCTATGACATAGACAAACAGGTCAGGCGCAAACATCCGAAACAAAAAGAGCGCAAAGGGACAAGTACTTACTGGCAGCAACGCTCGGTCGAACCGGCATAGGAGATGGCACGGTCCTAAGTGCCAGGGTCCTTGGTGTTGCCACCACAGCCGTCGTCCTCGGGGGTGGGGATCATGGTCAAGGCAGCGGCAGGTGCTCTTGGCGTGGCTACGGCCTGGACATTCGGCCGAGCAAGCACGACGGGTGCCTTCTTTCCCCTACCAGTCTTAGGGGGGAGGGGGTCCCAATCTGCATTCTTCAGGGCCGCCCTCACGGCCTCTTCAACAGGCCGAACGAACCTGACCGAGATGAAATCCTCGTACCAGGCCCTCCCATCCTCATTGACCGCATTAAAGTGTCTCCACGGCCTTAGAGTGAGGAAGGTCATCCCCTTCTGGAGCTGGAAAGACATGCCAGCCACACCGCGGTTTTGGGCAATGTCGGCCCTCCAAGACGAGAGCGGGGCTGTCTGGATCAGACTGAACTGTCGCGCCACAAAGTTCGGCAGGTAAATCTAGGCCTCGGCCTTGGAGAGGCCGCAGTGGAGGTCGTGCGACCAAGAAGGAGCCCCAGATCTCCTTCAAATTGTTCTCTGTCTTGCCATAAGGAACGATAGAAAGGTCGTGTGCCAAGAACAGAGGAAAGGGCCGAGTGAGGCACACGCGAAATTATGACCCAATCCTCTCGGCCAGATCATAGAAAAACTTGAAGCAAAAGGTCGTTGTGTTGTACTTCCTGGGGGCCTTGGCAAAGGCATTGGCCAGTGGCTCGGTATCAAGGGGCGTTACGTTCCCCCTCAGCTCTGGGAAGTAAGCCTGAAGCCAGAACTGGAAGGCCTAGAGCAGACCGTAGTGCTTCGGCTTCATCTCGTCAGTAACGACGTCGTGAAGCGAGCGGTAGATGTGGCCGAGAAGGAACGGGCCGAGTGCCAGCCTTTTGCCTTGCGAAAGGTAATCGGCTAGGTGGGCGAACTCCAAGGTCACCTTGTTCGCCTGAGTGTAGAAGATGAACTTGCACAGCTAGTATAGCAAAAACGCCGAGTGCTTAACTTCGCCTATAGGAGCGATGGAACCATCCTCCGTGCTGTCCTCGACGCCGAAGTTATTATAGAAGCTCGAGTAGTTGAGCATATTTTTCGCCTTACTCCCAGCAAGCTTGGCGACTGTGGGCCATGTGGCCTTGAAACTCCCTTCGGCCTCAGGAGCAACCCATGCGGCGTTTACTTCCACGCCGAGAGGAGAGAGGCCGAATAGGGTGGCCATGTCAAGTACAGTCGGCGTCATCATGCCGAACCGAAGGTTCATGGTGTTCGTGTCCGAGGACCAAAAGCTTAGGACCGGGGCCAAGAGCGACCGGTCCATGACGATCGGCCGATCGAATAGCTTTATCAAATGGTAGATGCCTTGGTCTTTCCACTGTTGGCCGAAGAAGTGTTCCATCCTCAACAACCACTTGTCCCAATCTAGGGCCGAAGAAGTGTTCCATCCTCGGCAGCCACTTGTCCCAATCCGGCGTTCTAGTCCTGGTAGTCTCCCTTCTCAAAAGCTGAGAGATCCACCAAATTGTCCTTGAGATGGATTGCCAGCCTCTCAGGCATGCCACCCTCCAGAAAAGGGCCGAGGATACCAGAATCGGTGGCGGTGCCGTCATCGTCAGTCCAAGGCACGACAATGTTGGGCTGAACCGAGCCTTGGATTTCTCGGCAGATGTCTTCGAACCCAGTTTGGAAGATTTGGGACCGAGCTTCAACAGATGAAGAGGTGCTGGATGCCATTGAAACGGATTGAAGTCGAATGTTTTGAAGAAAAGTTAGAAGGGAGAACGATGAACACGAAGAACACTGAAGAGCCAAAAACCCAGAAAAAGGTTTAAAGAGTTCGTAAACTTTCTAAGGAATAGAAGAAATGACTGGAATCGTTGATTACAAATGAAGAACCACTGTGCAGGAAGAGAGGAGTTTTGAAATTTGAAGTTTGAGAAGGTTGGAGAGTTGAGAGGAAGTTTTGGCAGAGTCTAGGTGTCTAAAAATTCTGAAAGCGTAAGAAAGAACGAAGAGGGCTGGGTTTTTATATTGGCGCTCGAATTCGAAAGGGCATGGCTCTCTCGAAAGCCGTAACGGCCTGACAGCATGCTCAAGTGTGCGGTGACGTGTCGAAAACCTGGAGGCCGTCGTTTCAGTTGATGAGACGAAGTGACGGCTCGCTTGAACTAAGGCAATGATAGCCTAAACGACGTGCTTGCGTATTAAAGGCGCTGACTGACTCACGCATTTAAGGCACCAACAGTCAGTCACTTCAAAGGAATGCAAAGGGTCCATCCCCTGGAATTCATTCAGCCTTTATCCGTGCCGTGACCGAAGGGGGTGATAATTCCTCAGATACACAGTCAAGGTAGGAGGGTCAGTGGCGTCGCCACGAGGCGTTAAGGTGCCACGCTCCATTTAATGAAGTAACACCTCTGACTACAGCAGAAGGCCAACTAGCCACAAAAGAGCATTTAATGCACGAGGGAAGAGGGGAAGTGATTGGAGTCAGGGTATGGTGAGAAAAATCAGGGTGATTAGGCACAAAGGTCTTACGACCGTTCCAACTTGGAGTATTTGGGGTAATTCATAGTTCTAGCGATTGAATTTCACTCAAAACACCCCAAATGACTCCTCCCACCATATTATGTTTTTGCCCAAGTTTTGGGGTCGATCCGAAATCAATAGGTGTAAGAAATTGGACAATCCAAGTTCAAAGGCAGTTCGTTCCAAATTGGAGTGGTTGGGGTAATTCATAGTTCTAGCGATTGGATTTCACTCAAAACACACCAAACGACTCCTCCCACCATATTATGTTGTTGCCCATGTTTTAGGCTCGATCCGAAATCAATAGGTGTAAGAAATTGGACAATTCAAGTTCAACGGCAGTTCGTTCCTAATTGGAGTGGTTGGTACATTCCATACTTCTAGCGATTGGATTTCACTCAAAACTCACCAAATGACTCCTCCCACCATATTATGATGTTGCCCAAGTTTTGGGCTCGATCCGAAATCAATAGGTGTAGGAAATTGGACAATTCAAGTTCAACGGCAGTTCGTTCCTAATTGGGGTGTATGGTGTATTCCACACTTCTAGTGATTGGATTTCACTCAAAAGACACCAAATGACTCCTCCCACCATATTATGATGTTGCCCAAGTTTTAGGCTCGATCCGACATCAATAGGGGTAAGAAATTGGACAATTCAAGTTCAACGGCAGTTCGTTTCTAATTGGAGTGGTTGGTGTATTCCATACTTCTAGCGATTGGATTTCCATGAAAAGACACCAAATGACTCCTCCCACCATGTTATGATGTTTGCCCACGTTTTGGGCTCGATCCGAAATCAAAAGGTGTAAGAAATTGGACAATTCAAGTGCAACGGAAGTTCGTTCCTAATTGGAGTGGTTGGTGTATTCCACACTTCTAGCGATTGGATTTCACTCAAAACTCACCAAATGACTCCTCCCACCATATTATGGTGTCGCCCAAGTTTTGGGCTCGATCCGAAGTCAATAGGTGTAAGAAATTGGACAATTCAAGTTCAAAGGCAGTTCGTTCCAAATTGGAGTGGTTGGGGTAATTCATAGTTCTAGTGATAGGATTTCACTGAAAACACATCAAATGACTCCTCCCACCATATTATGATGTTGCCCAAGTTTTGGGCTCGATCCAAAATCAATAGGTGTAAGAAATTGGACAATTCAAGTTCAACGGCAGTTCGTTCCTAATTGGAGTGGTTGGTGTATTCCATACTTCTAGCGATAAGATTTCGCTCAAAACACACCAAATCACTCCTCCCACCATATTATGATGTTCCCCAAGTTTTGGGCTCGATCCGAATTCAATAGGTGTAAGAAATTGGACAAATCAAGTTCAACGGCAGTTCGTTCCTAACTGGAGTGTTTGGTGCATTCCATACTTCTAGCGATTGGATTACACTCAAAAGACACCAAATAACTCCTTCCACCATATTATGATGTTGCCCAAGTTTTGGGCTCGATCCGAAATCAATAGGTGTAAGAAATTTGACAATTCAAGTTCAACGGCAGTTCGTTCCTAATTGGAGTGGTTGGTGTATTCCATACTTCTAGCGATTGGATTTCACTCAAAACTCACCAAATGACTCCTCCCCCGATATTATGGTGTTGCCCAAGTTTTGGGCTCGATCCGAAATCAATAGGTGTAAGAAATTGGACAATTAAAGTTCAAAGGCAGTTCATTCCAAATTGGAGTGGTTGGGGTAATTCATAGTTCTAGCAATTGGATTTCACTCAAAACACACCAAATGACTCCTCCCACCATATTATGATGTTGCCCAAGTTTTGGGCTTGATCCGAAATCAATAGGTGTAAGAAATTGGACAATTCAAGTTCAACGGTAGTTCGTTCCTAATTGGAGTGGTTGGTGTATTCCATACTTCTAGCGATTGGATTTCACTCAAAACATACCAAATGACTTCTCCCACCATATTATGGTGTTGACCAAGTTTTGGGCTCGATCCGAAATCAATAGGTGTAAGAAATTGGACAATTCAAGTTCAACGGCACTTCGTTTCTAATTGGAGTGGTTGGTGTATTCCATACTTCTAGCGATTGGATTTCACTCAAAACTCACCAAATGACTCGTCCCACCATATTATGGTGTTGCCCAAGGTTTGGGCTCGATCCGAAATCAATAGGTGTAAGAAATTGGACAATTCAAGTTCAACGGCAAGTTTTGGGGTCGATTCGAAAGCAATAGGTGTAAGAAATTGGTCAATTCAAGTTCAACGGCAGTTCGTTTCTAATTGGAGTGGTTGGTGTATTCCATACTTCTAGCGATTGGATTTCACTCAAAACGCACCAAATGACTCGTCCCACCATATTATGGTGTTGCCCAAGTTTTGGGCTCGATCCGAAATCAATAGGTGTAAGAAATTGGACAATTCAAGTTCAACGGCAGTTCGTTCCGAATTGGAGTGGTTGGGGTTTTCCATACTTCTAGCGATTGGATTTCACTCAAAACGCACCAAATGACTCGTCCCACCATATTATGGTGTTGCCCAAGTTTTGGGCTCGATCCGAAATCAATAGGTGTAAGAAATTGGACAATTCAAGTTCAACGGCAGTTCGTTCCGAATTGGAGTGGTTGGGGTTTTCCATACTTCTAGCGATTGGATTTCACTCAAAACTCACCAAATGACTCCTCCCACCATATTATGATGTTGCCCAAGTTTTGGGCTCGATCCAAAATGAACAGGTGTAAGAAATTGGACAATTCAAGTTCAACGACACTTCGTTTCTAATTGGAGTGGTTGGGGTATTCCATACTTCTCGCGATTGGATTTCCCTCAAAAGACACCAAAGGACTCCTCCCACCATATTATGATGTTGCCCAAGTTTTGGGCTCGATCCGAAATCAATAGGTGTAAGAAACTGGACAATTCAAGTTCAACGGCAGTTCGTTCCGAATTGGAGTGGTTGGTGTTTTCCATACTTCTAGCGATTGGATTTCACTCAAAACACACCAAATGACTCCTCCCACCATATTATGATGTTGCCCAAGTTTTGGGCTCGATCCGATATCAATAGGTGTTAGAAATTGGACAATTAAAGTTCAAAGGCAGTTCGTTCCAAATTGGAGTGGTTGGGGTAATTCATAGTTCTAGCACTTGGATTTCACTCAAAACACACCAAATGACTCCTCCCACCATATTATGATGTTGCCCAAGTTTTGGGCTTGATCCGAAATCAATAGGTGTAAGAAATTGGACAATTCAAGTTCAACGGTAGTTCGTTCCTAATTGGAGTGGTTGGTGTATTCCATACTTCTAGTGATAGGATTTCACTCAAAAATCACCAAACGACTTCTCCCACCGTATTATGATGTTGCCCAAGTTTTGGGGTCGATCCGAAATCAATAGGTGTAAGAAAATGGACAATTCAATTTTAACGGCAGTTCGTTCCTAATTGGAGTGGTTGGTGTGTTCCGTACTTCTAGCGATTGGATTTCGCTCAAAACTCACCAAACGACTCCTCCCCCTATATTATGGTGTTGCCCAAGTTTTGGGCTCGATCCAAAATCAATTGGTGTAAGAAATTGGACAATTAAAGTTCAAAGGCAGTTCGTTCCAAATTGGAGTGGTTGGGGTAATTCATAATTCTAGGGATTGGATTTCACTCAAAACTCACCAAATGACTCCTCCCACCATATTACGGCGTTGACCAAGTTTTGGGCTCGATCCGAAATCAATAGACGTAAGAAATTGGACAATTCAAGTTCAAAGACAGTTCGTTCCAAATTGGAGTGGTTGGGTAATTCATAGTTCTAGCGATTGGATTTCACTCAAAACACACCAAAGCACTCCTCCCACCATATTATGATGTTGCGCAAGTTTTGGGCTCGATCCGAAATCAATAGGTGTAAGAAATTGGACAATTCAAGTTCAACGGCAGTTCGTTCCTAATTGGAGTGTTTGGTGTATCCCATACTTCTAGCGGTTGGATTTCACTCAAAAGACACCAAAGGACTCCTCCCACCATATTATGATGCTGCCCAAGTTCTGGGCTCGATCCGAAATCAATAGGTGTAAGAAATTGGACAATTCAAGTTCAACGACAGTTCGTTCCTAATTGGAGTGGTTGGTGTATTCCATACTTCTAGCGATTGGATTTCACTCAAAACTCACCAAATGACTCCTCCCACCATATTATGGTGTTGCCCAAGTTTTGGGCTCGGTCCGAAATCAATAGGTGTAAGAAATTGGACAATTAAAGTTCAAAGGCAGTTCGTTCCAAATTGGAGTGGTTGGGGTAATTCCTAGTTCTAGCGATAGGATTTCACTGAAAACACACCAAATGACTCCTCCCACCATATTATGATGTTGCCCAAGTTTTGGGCTCTATCCGATATCAATAGGTGTAAGAAATTGGACAATTCATGTTCAACTGCAGTTCGTTCCTAATTGGAGTGGTTGGTGTATTCCATACTTCTAGCGATTGGATTTCGCTCAAAAATCACCAAACGACTTCTCCCACCGTATTATGAGGTTGCCCAAGTTTTGGGCTCGATCCGAAATCAATTGGTGTAAGAAAATGGACAATTCAATTTTAACGGCAGTTCGTTCCTAATTGGAGTGGTTGGTGTATTCCATACTTCTAGCGATTGGATTTCGCTCAAAACTCACCTAACGACTCCTCCCCCCATATTATGGTGTTGCCCAAGTTTTGGGCTCGATCCGAAATCAATTGGTGTAAGAAATTGGACAATTAAAGTTCAAAGGCAGTTCGTTCCAAATTTGAGTGGTTGGGGTAATTCATAGTTCTAGCGATTTGATTTCACTCAAAACTCACCAAATGACTCCTCCCACCATATTATGGTGTTGACCAAGTTTTGGGCTCGATCCGAAATCAATACGTGTAAGAAATTGGACAATTCAAGTTCAAAGGCAGTTCGTTCCAAATTGGAGTGGTTGGGTAATTCATAGTTCTAGAGATTGGATTTCACACAAAAGACACCAAATGATTCCTCCCACCATATTATGATGTTGCCCATGTTTTGGGCTCGATCCGAAATCAATAGGTGTAAGAAATTGGAGAATTCAAGTTCAACGGCAAGTTTTGGGGTCGATCTGAAATCAATAGGTGTAAGACATTGGTCAATTCAAGTTCAACGGCAGTTCGTTTCTAATTGGAGTGGTTGGTGTATTCCATACTTCTAGCGATTGGATTTCACGCAAAACTCACCAAATGACTCCTCCCACCATATTATGATGTTGCCCAAGTTTTGGGCTCGATCCGAAATCAATAGGTGTAAGAAATTAGACAATTCAATTTCAACGGCAGTTCGTTTCCAATTGGAGTGGTTGGTGTATTGCATAGTTCTAGCGATTGGATTTCACTCAAAACTCACCAAATGACTCCTCCCACCGTATAATGATGGTTCCCAAGATTTGGGCTCGATCCGATATCAATAGGTGTTGAAATTGGACAATTCAAGTTCCAACGCAGTTTGTTCCAAATTGGAGTGGTTGGTGTATTGCATAGTTCTAGCGATTGGATTTCACTCAAAACCCACCAAATGATTCCTCCCACCATATTATGATGTTTCCCAAGTTTTGGGCTCGATCCGATATCAATAGAGGTAAGAAATTGGGCAATTCAACTTGAAAGGCAGTTCGTTCCAAATTGGAGTGGTTGGAGTATTGCGTAGTTCTAGTTATTGGATTTCACTCAAAACTCCCCAAATGACTCCTCCCACCATATTATGATGTTTCCCAAGATTTGGGCTCGATCCAATATCAATAGGTGTAAGAAATAGGACAATTCTTGTTCCAACGCAGTTCGTTCCAAATTGGAGTGGTTGGTGTATTGCACAATTCTAGCGATTGGATTTAACTCAAAACTCACCAAATGACTCCTCCCACCATATAATGATGTTTCCCAAGATTTGGGCTCGATCCGATATCAGTAGGTGTAAGAAATTGGACAATTCATTTTGAAAGGCAGTTCGTTCCAAATTGGAGTGGTTGGTGTATTGCATAGTTCTAGTGATTGGATTTCACTCAAAACTCTCCAAATGACTCCTCCCACCATATTATGATGTTTCCCAAGATTTGGGCTCGATCCGATATCAATAGGTGTAAGAAATAGGACTATTCTTGTTCCAACGCAGTTCGTTCCAAATTGGAGTGGTTGGTGTATTGCACAGTTCTAGCGATTGGATTTCACTCAAAACTCTCCAAATGACTCCTCCCACCATATAATGATGTTTCCCAAGATTTGGGCTCGATCCGATATCAATAGGTGTAGAAATTGGACAATTCATGTTCCAATGCAGTTCGTTCCAAATTGGAGTGGTTGGTGTATTGCATAGTTCTAGCGATTGAATTTCGCTCAAAACTCACCAAATGACTCCTCCCACCATATTACGATGTTCCCCAAGTTTTGGGCTCGATCCGATATCAATAGGTGTAAGTAATTGGACAATTCAATTTGAAATGCAGTTCGTTCCAAATTGGAGTGGTTGGTGTATTGCATAGTTCTAGCGATTGGATTTCACTCAAAACCCACCAAATGATTCCTTGTTGTTAATATTATGTTAACTCGTAATTGTACGGGGCAATTAGTAGTATAGCAAGACAAGTACGAGGTCGTACCCACGAAGACTGAGAAGTTAAAACTAGTTATGTACCTAGATTACCAAATTCAAGAAAGTTGGAGGTTATGTCTAAAACAGAATTTAAAACAAGAGTGGTTGTGATTGTTGAACAAAAGAATCTAAATGAAATTGTAAACAAAAACAAGTAAACAAATGTAACAAAGAGTGGTTTTAAGAGTTGGAAAACAGATTTGGAGGCAATTCAATTCTGGGTTATAAGGAGTCAAGTAACAAGTCTAATTCATATTCAAAGATTGATTCTAGCTAAAGTATGATTAGGCCATGGTGTCTGGTTCTAACCTTGTGTTCCTAATTCCCTAATTTGATCATTTGTTGTCTAACCTAAATTAAGCATTAGGTGTAAGAAATTGGACAATTCAAGTTCCAACGCAGTTCGTTCCAAATTGGAGTGGCTGGTGTATTGCATAGTTCTAGCGATTGGATTTCACTCAAAACTCACCAAATGACTCCTCCCACCATATTATGATATTTCCCAAGATTTGGGCTCTATCCGACATCAATAAGTGTAAGAAATTGGACAATTCAAGTTCCAATGCAATTCGTTCCAAATTGGAGTGGTTGGAGTATTGCAAAGTTCTAGCGTTTGGATTTTACTCAAAACCCACCAAATGATTCCTCCCACCATATTATAATGTTTCCCAAGTTTTGGGCACGATCCGATATCAATAGGTGTAAGAAATTGGACAATTCAAGTTCCAACGCTGTTCGTTCCAAATTGGAGTGATTGGTGTATTGCATAGTTCTAGCGATTGTATTTCACTAAAAACTCACCAAATGACTCCTCCCACCATATTATGATGTTTCCCAGGATTTGGGATCGATCCGATATCAGTAGGTGAAATAAATTGGACAATTCATATTTCAACGCAGTTCGTTCCAAATTGGAGTGGTTGGTGTATTGCATAGTTCTAGCGATTGGATTTCACTCAAAACTGAACAAATGACTCCTCCCACCATATTATGATGTTTCCCAAGATTTGGGCTCGATTCAATATCAATAGGTGTAAGAAATTGGACAATTCATGTTCCAACGCAGTTCGTTCCAAATTGGAGTGGTTGGTGTATAGCATAGTTCTAGCGATTGGATTTCACCCAAAACTCACCAAATAAATCCTCCCACCGTATTATGATCTTTCCCAGGATATGGGCCCGATCCAATATCAATAGGTGTAAGAAATTGGACAATTCGTGTTCCAACGCAGTTCGTTCAAAATTGGAGTGGTTGGTGTATTGCATAGTTCTAGCGATTGGATTTCACTCAAAACTCACCAAATGACTCCTCCCTCCATATTATGATGTTTCCCAAGTGTTGGGCTCAATCCGATATCAATAGGTGTAAGAAATTGGACAATTCATGTTCCAACGCAGTTCGTGCCATATTCTGATGTTCCCCAAGTTTTAGGGTCGATCCGATATCAATAGAGGTAAGAAATTGGACAATTCAACTTGAAAGGCAGTTCGTTCCAAATTGGAGAGGTTGGTGTATTGCACAGTTCTAGCGATTGGATTTCACTAAAAACTCATCAAATGACTCCTCCCACCATATTTTGATGTTGCCCAAGTTTTGGGCTCGATCCGATATCAATAGAGGTAAGAAATTGGACAATTCAACTTGGAAGGCAGTTCGTTCCAAATTGGAGTGGTTGGTGTATTGCGCAGTTCTAGCGATTGGATTTCACTAAAAACTCATCAAATGACTCCTCGCACCGTATTATGATGGTTCCCAAGATTTGGGCTCTATCCGATATCAGAAAGTGTAAGAAATTGGACAATTCAAGTTCCAACGCAGTTCATTCCAAATTGGAGTGGTTAGTGTATTGCATAGTTCTAGCGATTGGATTTCAATCAAAACTCACCAAATAACTCCTCCCACCATATTACGATGTTTCCCAAGATTTAGGCTTGATCCTATATCAATAGGTGTAAGAAATTGGACAATTCAAGTTCCAACGCAGTTCGTTCCAAATTGGAGTGGTTGGTGTATTGCATAGTTCTAGCGATTGGATTTCACTCAAAACTCACCGAATGACTCCTCCCACCGTATTATGATGTTTCCCAGGATTTGGGCTCGATCCGATATCAATAGGTGTAAGAAATTGGACAATTCATGTTCCAACGCAGTTCGTTCCAAATTGGAGTGGTTGGTGTATTGCATAGTTTTAGCGATTGGATTTCACTCAAAACTCACCGAATGACTCCTCCAACCATATTATGATGTTTCTCAAGATTTGGGCTATATCCGATATCAATAAGTGTAAGAAATTGGACAATTCAAGTTCCAACGCAGTTCGTTCCAAATTGGGGAGGTTGGTGTATTGCATAGTTCTAGCGATTGGATTTCACTCAAAACTCACCAAATGACTCCTCCCACCGTATTATGATGTTTCCCAAGATTTAGGCTCGATCTGATAGCAATAGGTGAAAGAAATTGGACAATTCATGTTCCAACGCAGTTCGTTCCAAATTGTTGTGGTTGGTGTATCGCATCGTTCTAGCGATTGGATTTCACTCAAAACTCAACAACTCCAATTTGGAACGAACTGTCTTTTAAGTTGAATTGTCCAATTTCTTACCTCTATTCATATCGAATCGAGCCCAAAACCTGGGCAACATCAACATATGGTGGGAGGAGTCATTTGGTGAATTTTGAGTGAAATCCAATCGCTAGAACTAGGCAATACACCAACCACTCCAATTTGGAACGAACTGCATTTCAAGTTGAATTGTGCAATTTCTTACCTCTATTGATATCGGATCGAGCCCAAAACTCGGGCAACAACATAATATGGTGGGAGGAGTCATTTGGCTAGTTTTGAGTGAAATCCAATCGCTAGAACTATGCAATACACAAACCACTCCAATTTGGAACGAACTGCCTTTCGAATGGAATTGTGCAATTTCTTACAGGAATTGATATCAGATCGACCCCAATACTTGGGAAACATCATATTATGGTGGGAGGACTCATTTGGTGGGTTTTGAGTGAAATCCAATCGCTAGAACTATGCAATACAACAACCACTCCAATTTGGAACGAACTGCGTTGGAACATGAATTGTCCAATTTCTTACACCTGTTGATATCGGATCGAGCCAAAATCTTGGGAAACATCGTAATACGGTGGGAGGAGTCATTTGGTGAGTTTTGAGTGAAATCCAATCGCTAGAACTATGCAATACAACAACCACTCCAATTTGGAACGAACTGCGTTGGAACATGAATTGTCCAATTTCTTACACCTATTGATATCGGATCTAGCCCAAATCCTGGGAAACAACATAATATGGTGGGAGGAGTCATTTGTTGAGTTTTGAGTGAAATCCAATCGCTAGAACTATGCGATACACCAACCACTCCAAGTTGGAACGAATTGCGTTGGAACTTGAATTGTCCAATTTCTTACACCTATTGATATCGGATCGAGCCCAAAACTTGGGAAACATCATAATACGGCGGGAGGAGTCATTTGGAGAGTTTTGAGTGAAATCCAATCACTAGAACTATGCAATACACAAACCACTCCAATTTGGAACGAACTGCCTTTCTTATGGAATTGTGCAATTTCTTACAGGAATTGATATCAGATCGACCCCAATACTTGGGAAACATCATATTATGGTGGGAGGACTCATTTGGTGGGGTTTGAGTGAAATCCAATCGCTAGAACTATGCAATACACCAACCACTCCAATTTGGAACGAACTGCCTTTCAAATTGAATTGTCCAATTTCTTACACCTATTGATATCGGATCGAGCCCAAATCTTGGGAAACATCATAATATGGTGGGAGGAGTCATTTGGTGAGTTTTGAGTGAAATCCAATCGCTAGAACTATGCAATACACCAACCACTGCAATTTGGAATGAACTGCCTTCCAAATTGAATTGTCCAATTTCCTACACCTATTGATATCGGATCGAGCCCAAATCTTGGGAAACATCATAATACGGTGGGAGGAGTCATTTGTTGATTTTTGAGTGAAATCCAATCGCTAGAACTATGTGATACACCAACCACTCCAGTTTGGAACGAACCGCGTTGGAACTTGAATTGTCCAATTTCACACACCTATTGATATCGGATCGAGCCCAAATCTTGGGAAACATCATAATACGGTGGGAGGAGGCATTTGGTGAGTTTTGAGTGAAATCCAATCGCTAGAACTATGCAATACACCAACCACTCCAATTTGTAACGAACTGCGTTGGAACTTGAATTGTCCAGTTTCTTACACCTATTGATATCGGATTGAGCCCAAATCTTGGGAAACATCATAAAATGGTGAGAGGAGTCGTTTGGAGAGTTTTGAGTGAAATCCAATCGCTAGAACTATGCAATACACCAACCACTCCAACTTGGAACGAATTGCGTTGGAAAATGAATTGTCCAATTTCTTAAACCTATTGATATCGGATCGAGCCCAAATCATGGGAAACATCACAATATGGTGGGAGGAGTCATTTGGAGAGTTTTGAGTGAAATCCAATCACTAGAACTATGCAATACACCAACCACTCCAATTTGGAACGAACTGCCTTTCAAATTGAATTGTCCAATTTCTTACACCTATTGATATCGGATCGAACCCAAATCTTGGGAAACATCATAGTATGGTGGGAGGAGTCGTTTGATGTGTTTTGAGTGAAATCCAATCGCTAGAGCTATGTAATGCACCAACCACTCCAATTTGGAACGAACTGCGTTAGAACTTTAATTTTCCAATTTCTTACCCCTATTGATATCGGATCGAGCCCAAATCTTGGGAAACATCATAATATCGTGGGAGGAGTCATTTGGTGAGTTTTTAGTGAAATCCAATCGCTAGAACTATGCAATACAAAAACCACTACAATTTGGAACGAACTGCCTTCCAAATTGAATTGTCCAATTTCTTACTCCTATTGATATCGGATCAAGCCCAAATCTTGGGAAACACGATAATATCGTGGGAGGAGTCATTTGGTGAGTTTTGAGTGAAATCCAATCGCTAGAACTATGCAATACACCAACCACTCCAATTTGGAACGAACTGCCTTACAAATTGAATTGTCCAATTTGTTACACCTATTTATATTGGATCGAGCCCAAATCCTGGGAAACCTCATAATATGGTGGGAGGAGTCATTTGGTGAGTTTTCAGTGAAATCCAATCACTAGAACTATGCAATACACCAACCACTCCAATTTGGAACGAACTGCGTTGGAAGCCGAATTGTCCAATTTCTGACACCTATTGATAACGGATCAAGCCCAAATCTTGGCAAACAACATTATATGGTGGGATCATTTGGTGAGTTTTGAGTGAAATCCAATCACTAGAACTACGCAATACACCAACCACTCCAATTTGGAACGAACTGCCTTTCAAATAGAATTGTCCAATTTGGAACGCCTATTGATATCGGATCGAGCCCAAATCTTGGGAAACATCGTAAAATGGTGGGAGGAGTCATTTGGTGTGTTTTGAGTGAAATCCAATCGCTAGAACTGTGCAATACACCAACCACTCCAATTTGGAACGAACTGCCTTTCAAGTTGAATTGTCCAACTTCTTACGCCTATTGATATCGGATCGAGCCCAAATCTTGGGAAACATCATAAAATGGTGGGAGGAGTCATTTGGTGAGTTTTGAGTGAAATCCAATCACTGGACCTATGCAATACACCAACCACTCCAATTTGGAACGAACTGCCTTCCAAATTGAATTGTCCAATTTCTTACACCTATTGATATCGGATCGAGCCCAAATCCTGGGAAACGTCATAATAATATGGTGTGAGGAGTCATTTGGTGTGTTTTGAGTGAAATTCAATTGCTAGAACTGTGCAGTACACAAACCACTCCAATTTCGAACGAATTGCGTTGGAACTTGAATTGTCCAACTTCTTACACCTATTGAAATCGGATCGAGCCCAAATCTTGGGAAACATCACAATATGGCGGGAGGAGTCATTTGGTGAGTTTTGAGTGAAATCCAATCGCTAGAACCACGCAATACACCAACCACTCCAATTTGGAACGAACTACCTTCCAAATTGAATTGTCCAATTTGTTACACCTATTGATATTGGATCGAGCCCAAATCCTGGGAAACCTCATAATATGGTGGGAGGAGTCATTTGGTGAGTTTTCAGTGAAATCCAATCACTAGAACTATGCAATACACCAACCACTCCAATTTGGAACGAACTGCGTTGGAACCCGAATTGTCCAATTTCTGACACCTATTGATAACGGATCAAGCCCAAATCTTGGGAAACGACATTATATGGTGGGAGGAGTCATTTGGTGAGTTTTGAGTGAAATCCAATCACTAGAACTACGCAATACACCAACCACTCCAATTTGGAACGAACTGCCTTTCAAATAGAATTGTCCAATTTCTTACGCCTATTGATATCGGATCGAGCCCAAATCTTGGGAAACATCATAAAATGGTGGGAGGAGTTATTTGGTGTCTTTTGAGTGAAATCCAATCGCTAGAACTGTGCAATACACCAACCGCTCCAATTTGGAACGAACTGCGTTGGAACATGAATTGTCCAATTTCTTACACCTATTGATATCGGATCGAGCCCAAATCTTGGGAAACATCATAAAACGGTGGGAGGAGTCATTTGGTGAGTTTTGAGTGAAATCCAATCGCTGGACCTATGCAATACACCAACCACTCCAATTTGGAACGAACTGCCTTTCAAATTGAATTGTCCAATTTCTTACACCTATTGATATCGGATCGAGCCCAAATCTTGGGAAACATCATAATATGGTGTGAGGAGTCATTTGGTGTGTTTTGAGTGAAATCCAATTGCTAGAACTATGCAATACACAAACCACACCAATTTCGAACGAACTGCGTTGGAACTTGAATTGTCCAACTTCTTACACCTATTGAAATCCAATCGCTAGAACTGTGCAATACACCAACCACTCCAATTTGGAACGAACTGCGTTTCAAGTTGAATTGTCCAAATCTTGGGAAATCTTGGGAAACATTATAATATGGTGGGAGGAGTCATTTGGTTAGTTTTGAGTGAAATCCAATCGCTAGAACTGTGCAACATGCCAACCACTCCAATTTGGAACGAACTGCGTTGGAACCTGAATTGTCCAATTTCTGACACCTATTGATATCGGATCGAGCCCAAATCTTGGGAAACATCATAATATGGTGGGAGGAGTCATTTGGTGAGTTTTGAGTGAAATCCAATCGCTAGAACTACGCAATACACCGACCATTCCAATTTGGAACGAACTGCGATGGAAAATGAATTGTCCAATTTCTTACACCTATTGATATAGGTTCGAGCCCAAATCATGGGAAACATCATAATACGGTGGGAGGAGTCATTTGGTGGGTTTTCAGTGAACTGCCTTCCAAATTGAATTGTCCAATTTCTTACACCTATTGATATCAGATCGAGCCCAAATCTAGGGAAACATCATAATATGGTGTGAGGAGTCATTTGGTGTGTTTTGTGTGAAATCCAATTGCTAGAACTGTGCAATACACAAACCACTCCAATTTGGAACGAACTATGTTGGAACTTGAACTGTCCAATTTCTTACAGCTATTGATATCGGATCGAGCCCAAATCTTGCAAAACAACATAATATGGTGGGAGGAGTCATTTGGGGAGTTTTGAGTGGAATCCAATCGCTAGAACTATGCAATCCACCAACCACTCCAATTTGGAAGGAACTGCGTTGGAACTTGAATTGTCCAACTTCTTACACCTATTGAAATTGGATCGAGCCCAAATCTTGCAAAACAACATAATATGGTGGGAGGAGTCATTTGGGGAGTTTTGAGTGGAATCCAATCGCTAGAACTATGCAATCCACCAACCACTCCAATTTGGAAGGAACTGCGTTGGAACTTGAATTGTCCAACTTCTTACACCTATTGAAATTGGATCGAGCCCAAATCTTGCAAAACAACATAATATGGTGGGAGGAGTCATTTGGGGAGTTTTGAGTGGAATCCAATCGCTAGAACTATGCAATCCACCAACCACTCCAATTTGGAACGAACTGCCTTTCAAATTGAATTGTCCAATTTCTTACACCTATTGATATCAGATCGAGCCCAAATCTTGGGAAACATCATAATATGGTGTGAGGAGTCATTTGGTGTGTTTTGAGTGAAATCCAATTGCTAGAACTGTGCAATACACATACCACTCCAATTTCGAACGAACTGCGTTGGAACTTGAATTGTCCAATTTCTTACACCTATTGAAATCGGATCGAGGCCAAATCTTGGGAAACATCATAATATGGCGGGAGGAGTCATTTGGTGAGTTTCGAGTGAAATCCAATCGCTAGAACTACGTAATACAACAACCACTCCAATTTGGAATGAACTGCCTTCCAAATTGGATTTCAAATTGGAGAGGTTGGTTTACTGCATAGTTCTAGCGATTGGATTTCACTAAAAACTCCCCAAATGACTCCTCCCACCATATTATGATGTTTCCCAAGATTTGGGCTCGATTCGATATCAATAAGTGTAAGAAACTGGACAATTCAAGTTCCAACGTAGTTCGTTCCAAATTGGAGTGATTGGTGTATTGCGTAGTTCTAGCGATTGGATTTCACTCGAAACTCACCAAATGACTCCTCCCACCATATTATGTTGTTTTGCAAGATTTGGGCTCGATCCGATATCAATAGGTGTAAGAAATTGAACAATTCAGTTCGAAAGGAAGTTCGTTCCAAATTGGAGTGGTTGGTGTATTGCATAGGTCCAGCGATTGGATTTCACTCAAAACGCTCCAAATGACTCCTCCCACCATATTATAATGTTTCCCAAGATTTGGGCTCGATCCGATATCAGTAGGTGTAAGAAATTGGACAATTCAAGTTCCAAAATAGTTCATTCCAAATTGGAGTGGTTGGTGTATTGCATAGTTCTAGGGAGTGGATTTCACTCAAAACTCAGCAAATGACTCCTCCCACCATATTACGATGTTTCCCAAGATTTGGGCTCGATCCGATCTCAATAGGTGTAAGAAATTGGACAATTCTTGTTCCAACGAAGTTCTTTCCAAATTGGAGTGGTTGGTGTACTGCATAGTTCTAGCGATTGGATTTCACTCAAAACTCACCAAATGACTCCTCCCACCATATTATGATGTTTCCCAAGATTTGGGCTCGATCCGACATCAACAGGTGTAAGAAATTGGACAATTCAATTTTAAAGCCAATTCGATCCAAATTGGTGCGGTTGGTGTATTGCATAGTTCTAGCGAATGGATTTCACTCAAAACTCTCCAAATGACTCCTCCAACCATATTATGATGTTTCCCAACATTTGGGCTCGATCCGATATCAATAGGTGTAAGAAATTGGACAATTCAAGTTCCAACATAGTTCGTTCCGAATTGGAGTGGATGGTGCATTCATTGTTCTAGCGATTGGATTTCACCAAAAACTCTCAAAAAGACTCCTCCCACCATCTTATGATGTTTCCCAAGATTTGGGCTCGATCCGATATCAATAGCTGTAAGAAATTGGACAGTTCAAGTTCCAACATAGTTCGTTCCAAATTGGAGCGGTTGGTGTATTGCATAGTTCTAGCGGTTGGATTTCACTCAAAACTCTCCAAATGACTCCTCCCACAATATTATGATGTTTCCCAACATTTGGGCTCGATCCGATATCAATTGGTGTAAGAAATTGGACAATTCAAGTTCCAACATAGTTCGTTCCAAATTGGAGTTGTTGGTGTATTGCGCAGTTCTAGCAATTGGATTTCACTCAAAAATCACCAAATGACTCCTCCCACCATATTATGATGTTTCCCAAGATTTGGCCTCGATCCGATATCAATAGGTGTAAAAAATTGGACAATTCAAGTTCCAACGCAGTTTGTTCCAAATTGGAGTGGTTGGTGTATTGCATAGTTCTAGCAATTGGATTTCACTCAAAACTCACAAAATGACTCCTCCCACCATATTATGATGTTTCCCAAGATTTGGGCTCGATCCGATAACAACAGGTGTAAGAAATTGGACAATTCAATTTGGAAGGTAGTTTGATCCAAATTGGGGTGGTTGGTTCTAGCGATTGGATTTCCCTCAAAACTTACCAAATGACTCCTCCCACCATATTATGAGGTTTCCCAAGATTTGGGCTCGATCCGATATCAATAGGTGTAAGAAATTGGACAATTCAAGTTCCAACGCAATTCGTTCCAAATTGGAGTGGTTGGTGGTTCTAGCGATTGGATTTCACCCAAAACTCTCCAAATGACTCCTCCCACCATATGTTGATGTTTCCCAAGATTTGGGCTCGATCCGATATCAACAGGTGTAAGAAATTTGACAATTCAATTTGAAAGGCAGTTCGATCCAAATTATTGTGGTTGGTGTATTACATAGTTCTAGCGATTGGATTTCACTCAAAACTCACCGAATGACTCCTCCCACCATATTATGATGTTTACCAAATTTGGGCTCGATCAGATATCAATAGGTTTAAGAAATTGGACAATTCAAGTTCCAACATAGTTCGTTCCAAATTGGAGTGGTTGGCGTATTGCATAGTTCTAGCGATTGGATTTCACCCAAAACTCTCCAAATGACTCCTCCCACCGTATTATGTTGTTTCCCAAGATTTGGGCTCGATCCGATATCAATAGGTGTAAGAAATTGGACAATTCAAGTTCCAACGCAATTTGTTCCAAAATGGAGTGGTTGGTGTATTGCGTAGTTGTAGCGATTGGATTTCACCCAAAACTCACCAAATGGCTCCTCCAACCATATTATGCTGTTTCGCATGATTTGGTCTCGATCCGATATCAATAGGTGTAAGAAATTGGACAATTCAATTTGGAAGGCAGTTCGTTCCAAATTGGAGTGGTTCATGTATTGCATGGTTCTAGCGATTGGATTTCACTCAAAACTCTCCAAATGACTCCTCCCACAATATTATGATGTTTCCCAAATTTTGGCTCGATCCGATATCAATAGGTTTAATAAATTAGACAATTCAAGTTCCAACATAGTTCGTTCCAAATTGGAGTAGTTGGTGTATTGCGTAGTTCTAGCGATTGGATTTCACTCAAACCTCACCAAATGACTCCTCCCACCATATTATGATGTTTCCCAAGATTTGGGATCGATCCGATATCAATAGCTATTTGAAACTGGACAATTCAAGTTTCACTGCAGTTCGTTCCAAATTGGTGTGGTTGGTGTATTGCATAGTTCTAGCGATTGGATTTCACCCAAAACTCTCCAAATGACTCCTCCCACCATATGTTGATGTTTCCCAAGATTTGGGCTCGATCCGATATCAACAGGTGTAAGAAATTTGACAATTCAATTTGAAAGGCAGTTCGATCCAAATTATTGTGGTTGGTGTATTACATAGTTCTAGCGATTGGATTTCACTCAAAACTCTCCAAATGACTCCTCCCACCATATTATGATGTTTCCCAAGATTTGGGCTCGCTCTGATATCAATAGTTGTAGGAAATTGGACAATTCTTGTTCCAACGCAGTTCGTTCCAAATTGGAGTGGTTGGTGTATTCCTCAGTTCTAGTGATTGGATTTCACACAAAACTCACCAAATGACTCCTCCCACCACATTATGTTGTTTCCCAAGATTTGGGCTCGATCCGATAACAATAGGTATAAGAAATTGGACAATTCAAGTTCCACCGCAGTTCGTTCCAAATTGGAGTGGTTGGTGTATTGCATAGTTCTAGCGATTGGATATCACTCAAAACTCACCAAATGACTCCTCCCACCATATTAGGATCTTTCCCAAGATTTCGGCTCGATCCGAAATCAATAGGTGTAAGAAATTGGACAATTCAATTTGGAAGGCAATTCGTTCCAAATTGGAGTGGTTCGTGTATTGCACGGTTCTAGCGATTGGATTTCACTCAAAACTCTCCACATGACTCCCCCCACAATATTATGATGTGTCCCAAATTTGGGCTCGATCCGATATCAATAGGTTTAATAAATTGGACAATTCAAGTTCCAACACAGTTCGTTCCAAATTGGAGTGGTTGGTGTAGTGCGTAGTTCTAGCAATTGGATTTCACTCAAAACTCACCAAATGACTCCTCCCACAATATTATGATGTATCCCAAGATTTGGGCTCGATCCGATATCAATAGTTGTAAGATATTGGACAATTCAAAGTCCAACGCCCTTCTTTCCAAATTGGAGTGGTTGGTGAATTGCATAGTTCTAGCGATTTAATTTCACTCAAAACTCACCAATTGACTCCTCCCCCCATATTATGATGTTTCCCAAGATTTTGCATCGATCCGATAACAATAGGTGTAAGAAATTGGACAATTCAAATTCCAACGCAGTCCGTTCCACATTGGAGCGGTTGGTGTATTGCATAGTTTTAGAGATTGGATTTCACTCAAAACTCACCAAATGACTCCTCCCATCATATTATGATGTTTCCCAAGATTTTGGATCGATCCGATATCAGTAGGTGTAAGAAGTTGGACAATTCATGTTCCGACGCAGTTCGTTCCAAATTGAAGTGGTTGGTGTATTGCATACTTCTATCGATTGGATTTCACTCAAAACTAGCCAAATGAATCCTCCCACCACATTATGATGTTGCCAAAGTTTTGGGCCCGATCCGATATCAATAGAGGTAAGAAATCGGGCAATTCAAATTGAAAGGCATTTCGTTTCTAATTGGAGTGGTTGGTGTATTGCATAGTTCTAGCGATTGGATTTCACTCAAAACTCACCAAATGACTCCTCCCACCATATTATGATGTTTCCCAAGATTTGGGCTCGATCCGATATCAATAGGTGTAAAAAATTGGACATTTCAAGTTCCAACGTAGTTCGTTCCGAATTGGAGTGGTTGGTGCATTGCATTGTTCTAGCGATTGGATTTCACTGAAAACTCACCAAATCACTCCTCCCACCATATTATGATGTTTCCCAAGATTCGGGCTCGATCCGATATCAATAGTTGTAATAAATTGGACAATTCTTGTTCCTACGCAGTTCGTTCCAAATTGGAGTGGTTGGTGTATTGCATAGTTCTAGCAATTGGATTTCACTCAAAACTCACCAAGTGACTCCTCCCACCATATTATGATGTTTCCCAAGATTTGGCCTTGATCCGATATCAATAGGTGTAAGAAATTGGACAATTCAAATTGAAAGGCAGTTCGTTCCAAATTGGAGTGGTTGGTGTATTGCATAGTTCGAGTGATTGGATTTCACTCAAAACTCACCAAATGACTCCTCCCACCATATTATGTTGTTTCCCAAGATTTGGGCTCCATCCGATATCAATAGGTATAAGAAATGGGACAATTCAAGTTCCACCGCAGTTCGTTCCAAATTGGAGTGGTTGGTGTATTGCATAGTTCTACCGATTGGATTTCACTCAAAAATCACAAAATGACTCCTCCCACCATATTATGATGTTTCCCAACATTTGGGCTCGATCCGATATCAATAGGTGTAAGAAATTGGACAGTTCAAGTTCCAACGTAGTTCGTTCCGAATTGGAGTGGTTGGTGCATTGCATTGTTCTAGCGATTTGATTTCACTCAAAACTCACCAAATCACTCCTCCCACCATATTACGATGTTTCCCAAGATTTGGGCTCGATCCGATATCAATAGGTGTAAAAAATTGGACATTTCAAGTTCCAACGTAGTTCGTTCCGAATTGGAGTGGTTGGTGCATTGCATTGTTCTAGCGATTTGATTTCACTCAAAACTCACCAAATCACTCCTCCCACCATATTACGATGTTTCCCAAGATTTGGGCTCGATCCGATATCAATAGTTGTAATAAATTGGACAATTCTTGCTCCTACGCAGTTCATTCCAAATTGGAGTGGTTGGTGTATTGCTTAGTTCTAGCGATTGGATTTCACTCAAAACTCTCCAAATGACTCCTCCCACCATATTATGATGTTTCAAAATATTTTGGATCGATCCGATATCAATAGGTGTAAGAAATTGGACAATTCAAGTTCCAACGCAGTTCGTTCCAAATTGGAGTGGTTGGTGTATTGCATAGTTCTAGCGATTGGATTTCACTCAAAACTCACCACATGACTCCTCCCACCATATTATGCTGTTTACCAAGATTCGGGTTCGATCCGATATCAATAGGTGTAAGAAATTGGACAATTCAATTTGAAAGGCAGTTCGTTCCAAATTGGAGTGGTTGGAGTATCGCATAGTTCTAGCGATTGGATTTCACTCAAAACTAGCCAAATGACTCCTCCCACGATATTATGATGTTTCCCAAGATTTCGGCTCGATCCGATATCAATAAGTGTAAGAAATTGGACAATTCAATTTGGAAGGCAGTTCGTTCCAAATTGGAGTGATTGGTGTATTGCATAGTTCTAGCGATTGGATTTCACTCAAAACTCACCAAATCACTCCTCCCCCCACATTATGATGTTTCCCAAGATTTGGGCTCGATACGATATCAATAGAGGTATGAAATTGGACAATTCAACTTGAATGGCAGTTCGTTCCAAATTGGAGTGGTTGGTGTATTGCATAGTTCTAGCGATTGGATTTCTCTCAAAACTCACCAAATGACTCCTCCCACCATATTATGATGTTTCCCAATATTTGGGATCGATATGATATCAATAGGTGTAAGAAATTGGACAATTCAAGTTCGAACGCAGTTCGTTCCCAATTGGAGTGGTTGGTGTATTGCATAGTTCTAGGGATTGGATTTCACTCAAAACTCACCAAATGACTCCTCCCACCATATTATGATGTTTCCCAAGTTTTGGGATCGATCGGATATCAATAAGTGTAAGAAATTGAACAATTCAAGTTCCAACGCATTTCGTTCCAAAATGGAGTGGTTGGTGTATTGCATAGTTGTAGCGATTGGATTTCACTCAAAACTCACCAAACGACTCCTCCCACCATATTATGATGTTTCCCAAGATTTGGGCTCGATCCGATATCAATAGGTGTAAGAAATTGGACAATTCAATTTGACAGGCAGTTCGTTCGAAATTGGAGTGGTTGGTGTATTGCATAGTTCTAGGGATTGGATTTCACTCAAAACTCACCAAATCACTCCTCACCCCATATTATGATGTTTCCCAAGATTTGGGCTCGATACGATATCAATAGAGGTAAGAAATTGGACAATTCAACTTGAATGGCAGTTCGTTCCAAATTGGAGTGGTTGGTGTATTGCATAGTTCTAGCGATTGGATTTCACTCAAAACTCACCAAATGACTCATCCCACCATACTATATTGTTTCCCAAGATTTGAGCTCGATCCGATATCAATAGGTGTAAGAAATTGGACAATTCAAGTTCCAACGCAGTTCGTTCCCAATTGGAGTGGTTGGTGTATTGCGTAGTTCTAGCGACTGGATTTCACTCAAAACTCTCCAAATGACTCCTCCCACCATATTATGATGTTTCCCAGGATTTGGGCTAGATCCGATATCAATAGGTGTAAGAAATTGGAGAGTTCAAGTTCCAACATAGTTCGTTCCAAATTGGAGTGGTTGGTGTATTGCACGGTTCTAGCGATTAGATTTCACTCAAAACTCTCCAAATGACTCCTCCCACCATATTGTGATGTTTCCCAAGATTTGGGCTCGATCCGATATCAATAGGTGAAAGAAATTGGACAATTCAAGTTTCACTGCAGTTCGTTCCAAATTGGTGTGGTTGGTGTATTGCATAGTTCTAGCGATTGGATTTCACTCAAAACTCACCAAATGAATGCTCCCACCATATTATGATGTTTCCCATGATTTGGGCTAGATCCGATATCAATAGGTGTAAGAAATTGGACAATTCAATTTGGAAGGCAGTTTGTTCCAAATTTGAGTGGTTCGTGTATTGCATGGTTCTAGAGATTGGATTTCACTCAAAACTCACCAAAGGACTCCTCCCGCCATATTATGATGTTACCCATGATTTGGGCTCGATTCGATATCAACAGGTGTAAGAAATTGGACAGTTCAATTTGAAAGGCAGTTCGATCCAAATTGGTGTGGTTGGTGTATTGCATAGTTCTAGCGATTGGATTTCACTAAAAACTCATCAAATGACTCCTCCCACCATATTCTGATGTTTCCCAAGATTTGGGCTCGATCCAATATGAATAGGTGTAAGAAATTGGACAATTCGATTTGCAAGGCAGTTCGTTCGAAATTGGAGTGGTTGGTGTATCGCATAGTTCTAGCGATTGGATTTCATTCAAAATTAGCCAAATGACTCCTCCCACCATATTATGATGTTGCCCAAGTTTTGGGCTCGATCCGATATCAACAGAGGTAAGAAATCGGACAATTCAACTTGGAAGGCAGTTCGTTCCAAATTGGAGTGATTGGTGTATTGCATAGTTCAAGCGATTGGATTTCACTCAAAACTCGCCAAATGACTCCTCCGACCATATTATGATGTTTCCCAAGATTTGGGCTTGATCCGATATCAATAGGTGTAAGAAATTGGACAATTCTTGTTCCAATACAGTTCGTTCCAAATTGGAGTGGTTGGTGTATTGCGTAGTTCTAGCGATTGGATTTCACTCAAAACTCACCAAATGACTCCTCCCACCATGTTATGATGTTTCCCAAGATTTGGGCTCGATCTGATATCAATAGGTGTAAGAAATTGGACAAGTCAAGTTCCAACGCAGTTTGTTCCAAAATGGAGTGATCGGTGTATTGCATAGTTCTAGCGATTGGATTTCACTCAAAACTCTCCAAATGACTCCTCCCACCATCTTATGATGTTTCCCAAGGTTTTGGATCGATCCGATATCAATAGGTGTAAGAAATTGGACAATTCAAGTTCCAACGCAGTTCGTTCCAAATTGGAGTGTTTGGTGTATTGCATAGTTCTAGCATTGGATTTCACCCAAAACTAACCAAACGACTCCTCCCACCATATTATGACGTTTACCAAGATTTGGGTTCGATCCGATATCAATAGGTGTAAGAAATTGGACAATTCCATTTGAAAGGCAGTTCGTTCCAAATTGGAGTGGTTGGTGTATCGCATAGTTCTAGCGATTGCATTTCACTCAAAACTAGCCAAATGACTCCTCCCACCATATTATGATGTTTCCCAGGATTTGGGCTCGATCCGATATCAATAGGTGTAAGAAATTGGACAATTCAAGTTCCAACGCAGGTCGTTCCAAATTGGAGTGGTTGGTGTATTGCATAGTTCTAGCGATTGGATTTCACTCAAAACTCACCAAATGACTCCTCCCACCATATTATGATGTTTCCCAACATTTGGGCTCCATCCAATATCAATAGTTGCAAGGAATTGGACAATTCAAGTTCTTACGCAGTTCGTTCCAAATAGGAGTGGTTGGTGTATTGCATAGTTCTAGCGATTGGATTTCACTCAAAACTCACCGAATGACTCCTCCCACCACATTATGATGTTTCCCAAATTTGGGCTAGATCAGATATCAATTGGTTTAAGAAATTGGACAATTCAAGTTCCGACATAGTTCGTTCCAAATTGGGGTGCCTGGTGTATTGCATAGTTCTAGCGATTGGATTTCACTCAAAAGTCACCAAATGACTCCTTCCACCGTATTATGATGTTTCCCAAGATTTGGGCTCGATCCGATATCAACCGGTGTAAGAAATTGGACAATTCAATTTGAAAGGCAGTTCTATCCAAATTGGTGTGGTCGGTGTATTGCATAGTTATAGCGATTGGATTTCACTCAAAACTCTCCAAATGACTCCTCCCACTATATTATGATGTTTCCCAAGATTTGGGATCGATCCAATATCAATAGGTGCAAGACATTGGACAATTCTTGTTCCAACGCAGTTCGTTCCAAATTGGAGTGGTTGGTGTATTGCATAGTTCTTGCGATTGGATTTCACTCAAAACTCACCAGATGACTCCTCCCACCGTATTATGCTGTTTCCCAAGTTTTGGGCTTGATCCGATATCAATAGGTGTAAGAAATTGGACAATTCAAGTTCCAACGCAGTTTGTTACAAATTGGAATGGTTGGTTTATTGCACAGTTCTAGCGATTGGATTTCACTCAAAACAAACCAAATGACTCCTCCCACCATATTATGATGTTTCCCAAGATTTGGGTTCGATCCGATATCAATAGGTTTAAGAAATTGGATAATTCCATTTGAAAGGCAGTTCGTTCCAAATTGGAGTGGTTGGTGTATTGCATAGTTCTTGCGATTGGATTTCACTCAAAACTCCCCAAATGACTCCTCCCACCATATTATGATGTTTCCTAAGATTTGGGCTCGATCCGATATCAATAGCATTGGACAATTCTTCTTCCAACGCAGTTCGTTCCAAATTGGAGTGGTTGGTGTATTGCATAGTTCTTGCGATTGGATTTCACTCAAAACTCACCAAATGACTCCTCCCACCGTATTATGATGTTTCCCATGTTTTGGGCTTGATCCGATATCAATAGGTGTAAGAAATTGGACATTTCAAGTTACAACGTAGTTCGTTACAAATTGGAGTGGTTGGTTTATTGCATAGTTCTAGCGATTGGATTTCACTCAAAACAAACCAAATGAGTCATCCCACCATATTATGATGTTTCCCAAGATTTAGGCCCGATCCGATATCAATAGGTGTAAGAAATTGGACAATTCAAGTTCCAACGCAGTTTGTTCCAAATTGGAGTGGTTGGTGTATTGCATAGTTCTAGCGATTGGATTTCACTCAAAACTCACCGAATGAGTTCTCCCCCCATATTCTGATGTTTTCCAAGATTTCAGCTCGATCCGATATCAATAGGTGGAAGAAATTGGACAATTCAATTTGAAAGGCAGTTCGTTCCAACTTGGAGTGGTTTGGGTATTGCATAGTTGTAGCGATCGGATTTCACTCAAAACACTCCAAATGACTCCTCCCACCATATTATGTTGTTTCCCAAGATTTGGGTTGGGTCCGATATCAATAGGTGTAAGAAATTGGACTATTCAAGTTCCAACGCAGTTCGTTCCAAATTGGAGTGGTTGGTGTACTGCATAGTGCTAGCGATTGAATTTCACTCAAAACTCACCAAATGACTCCTCCCACCGTATTATGATGTCTCCCATGTTTTGGGCTCCATCCGATATCTACTGGTGTAAGAAATTAGACAATTCAAGTTCCACCGCAGTTCGTTCCAAATTGGAGTGGTTGATGTATTGCATAGTTCTAGCGATTGGATTTCACTCAAAACTCACCAAATGACTCCTCCCACCATATTATGGTGTTTCCCAAGATTTGGGCTCGATCAGATATCAATAGGTGGAAGAAATTAGACAATTCATTGCGAAAGGTTGTTTGTTCCAAATTGGAGTGGTTGGTGTATTGCATAGTTCTAGCGATTGGATTTCACTCAAAACTCAACGAATGACTTCTCCCCCCATATTCTGATGTTTCCCAAGATTTCGGCTCGATCCAATATCAATATGTGGAAGAAATTGGACAATTCAATTTGAAAGGCAGTTCGTTCCAATTTGGAGTGGTTTGGGTATTGCATAGTTCTAGCGATCGGATTTCACTCAAACCTCACCAAATGACTCCTCCCACCATCTTATGATGTTTCCCAAGATTTGGGCTCGATCCGATATCAATAGGTGAAAGAAATTGGACAATTTACTTTCCATCGCAGTTCGTTCCAAATTGGAGTGGTTGATGTATTGCATAGTTCTAGCGATCGGATTTCACTCAAACCTCACCAAATGACTCCTCCCACCATCTTATGATGTTTCCCAAGATTTGGGCTCGATCCGATATCAATAGGTGAAAGAAATTGGACAATTTACTTTCCATCGCAGTTCGTTCCAAATTGGAGTGGTTGATGTATTGCATAGTTCTAGCGATCGGATTTCACTCAAACCTCACCAAATGACTCCTCCCACCATCTTATGATGTTTCCCAAGATTTGGGCTCGATCCGATATCAATAGGTGAAAGAAATTGGACAATTTACTTTCCATCGCAGTTCGTTCCAAATTGGAGTGGTTGATGTATTGCATAGTTCTAGCGATCGGATTTCACTCAAACCTCACCAAATGACTCCTCCCACCATCTTATGATGTTTCCCAAGATTTGGGCTCGATCCGATATCAATAGGTGAAAGAAATTGGACAATTTACTTTCCATCGCAGTTCGTTCCAAATTGGAGTGGTTGATGTATTGCATAGTTCTAGCGATCGGATTTCACTCAAACCTCACCAAATGACTCCTCCCACCATCTTATGATGTTTCCCAAGATTTGGGCTCGATCCGATATCAATAGGTGAAAGAAATTGGACAATTTACTTTCCATCGCAGTTCGTTCCAAATTGGAGTGGTTGATGTATTGCATAGTTCTAGCGATCGGATTTCACTCAAACCTCACCAAATGACTCCTCCCACCATATTATGGTGTTTCCCAAGATTTGGGCTCGATCAGATATCAATAGGTGGAAGAAATTAGACAATTCATTTCGAAAGGTTGTTCGTTCCAAATTGGAGTGGTTGGTGTATTGCATAGTTCTAGCTATTGGATTTCACTCAAAACTCACCAAATGACTCCTCCCACCATATTATGATGTTTCCCAAGATTTGGGCTCGATCCGATATCAATTGGTGTAAGAAATTGGACTATTCAAGTTCCAACGCAGTTCGTTCCAAATTGGAGTGGTTGGTGTATTGCATAGTTCTTGCGATTGGATTTCACTCAAAACTCCCCAAATGACTCCTCCCACCATATTATGATGTTTCCCAAGATTTGGGCTCGATCCGATATCAATAGAATTGGACAATTCTTGTTCCAATGCAGTTCGTTCCAAATTGGAGTGGTTGGTGTATTGCATAGTTCTTGCGATTGGATTTCACTCAAAACTCACCAAATGACTCCTCCCACCGTATTATGATGTTTCCCAAGTTTAGGGCTTGATCCGATATCAATAGGTGTAAGAAATTGGACAATTCAAGTTCCAACGCAGTTTGTTCCAAATTGGAGTGGTTGGTGTATTGCACAGTTCTAGCGATTGGATTTCACTCAAAACAAACCAAAGGACTACTCCCAACATATTATGATGTTTCCCAGGATTTGGGTTCAATCCAATATCAATAGGTTTAAGAAATTGGATAATTCCATTTGAGAGGCAGTTCGTTCCAAATTGGAGTGGTTGGTGTAATGCATAGTTCTAGCGATCGGATTTCAC
>NW_018921480.1:466198-483277 GCF_002207925.1 Prunus avium
CCAAATGACTCCTCCCACCATATTATGATGTTTCCCAAGATTTGGGCTCGATCCGATATCAATAGGTGTAAGAAATTGGACATTTCAAGTTCCAACGTAGTTCGTTACAAATTGGAGTGGTTGGTTTATTGCATAGTTCTAGCGATTGGATTTCACTCAAAACAAACCAAATGACTCCTCCCACCATATTATGATGTTTCCCAAGATTTGGGCTCGATCCGATATCAATAGGTTTAAGAAATTGGATAATTCCATTTGAAAGGCAGTTCGTTCCAAATTGGTGTGGTTGGTGTATTGCATAGTTCTAGCGATTGGATTTCACTCAAAACTCCCCAAATGACTCCTCCCACCATATTATGATGTTTCCCAAGATTTGGGCTCGATCCGATATCAATAGGTGTAAGACATTGGACAATTCTTGTTCCAACGCAGTTCGTTCCAAATTGGAGTGGTTGGTGTATTGCATAGTTTTTGCGATTGGATTTCACTCAAAACGCACCAAATGACTCCTCCCACCGTATTATGATGTTTCCCATGTTTTGGGCCTGATCCGATATCAATAGGTGTAAGAAATTGGACATTTCAAGTTCCAACGTAGTTCGTTACAAATTGGAGTGGTTGGTTTATTGCATAGTTCTAGCGATTGGATTTCACTTAAAACAAAACAAACGACTCCTCCCACCATATTATGATGTTTCCCAAGATTTGGGCCCGATCCGATATCAATAGGTGTAAGAAATTGGACAATTCAAGTTCCAACGCAGTTTGTTCCAAATTGGGGTGGTTGGTGTATTGCATAGTTCTAGCGATTGGATTTCACTCAAAACTCACCGAATGACTTCTCCCTCCATATTCTGATGTTTCCCAAGATTTCGGCTCGATCCGATATTAATAGGTGGAAGAAATTGGACAATTCAATTTGAAAGGCAGTTCGTTCCAACTTGGAGTGGTTTGGGTATTGCATAGTTGTAGCGATCGGATTTCGCTCAAAACTCTCCAAATGACTCCTCCCACCATATTATGATGTTTCCCAAGATTTGGGCCCGATCCGATATCAATAGGTGTAAGAAATTGGACAATTCAAGTTCCAACGCAGTTTGTTCCAAATTGGAGTGGTTGGTGTATTGCATAGTTCTAGCGATTGGATTTCACTCAAAACTCACCAAATGACTTCTCCCCCCATATTCTGATGTTTCCCAAGATTTCGGCTCGATCCGATATCAATAGGTGGAAGAAATTGGACAATTCAATTTGAAAGGCAGTTCGTTCCAACTTGGAGTGGTTTGGGTATTGCATAGTTGTAGCGTTCGGATTTCACTCAAAACTCTCCAAATGACTCCTCCCACCATATTATGTTGTTTCCCAAGATTTGGGTTCGGTCCGATATCAATAGGTGTAAGAAATTGGACAATTCAAGTTCCAACGCAGTTCGTTCCAAATTGGAGTGCTTGGTGTATTGCATAGTGCTAGCGATTGTATTTCACTCAAAACTCACCAAATGACTCATCCCACCATATTATGATGTTTCCCAAGATTTGGGCTCGATCCGATATCAATAGGTGAAAGAAATTGGACAGTTCATTTTCCATCGCAGTTCATTCCAAATTGGAGTGGTTGGTGTAATGCATAGTTCAAGCGATTGGATTTCCCTCAAAACTCACCAAATGACTCCTCCCACCATATTATGATGTTTCCAAAGATTTGGGCCTGATCCGATATCTACTGGTGTAAGAAATTGGACAATTCAAGTTCCACCGCAGTTCGTTCCAAATTGGAGTGGTTGGTGTATTACGTAGGTCCAGCGATTGGATGTCACTCAAAACTCACCAAATGACTCCTCCCACCGTATTATTATGTTTCCCATGTTTTGGGCTCCATCCGATATCTACTGGTGTAAGAAATTGGACAATTCAAGTTCCACCGCTGTTCGTTCCAAATTGGAGTGGTTGGTGTATTGCATAGTTCTAGCGATTTGATTTCACTCAAAACTCACCACATGACTCCTCCCACCATATTATGCTGTTTACCAAGATTCGGGTTCGATCCGATATCAATGGGTGTAAGAAATGGGACAATTCAATTTGTAAGGCAGTTCGTTCCAAATTTGAGTGGTTGGTGTATTGCGTAGTTCTAGCGATTGGATTTCACTCAAACCCACCAAGTGACTCCTCCCACCGTATTATGATGTTTCCCATGTTTTGGGCTTGGTCCGATATCAATAGGTGTAAGAAATTGGACAATTCAAGTTCCAACGCAGTTCGTTACAAATTGGAGTGGTTGGTGTATTGCATAGTTCTAGCGATTGGATTTCACTCAAAACTCACCAAATGACTCCTCCCACCATATTATGATGTTTCCCAAGATTTGGGCTCGATTCGATATCAATGGGTGTAAGAAATGGGACAATTCAATTTGTAAGGCAGTTCGTTCCAAATTTGAGTGGTTGGTGTATTGCGTAGTTCTAGCGATTGGATTTCACTCAAAACCCACCAAATGAGTCCTCCCACCATAATATGACGTTTCCCAAGTTTGGGGCTCGATCCGATATCAATAGCTGTAAGAAATTGGAAAATTCAAGTTCCAACGCAGTTCTTTCCAAATTGGGGTGGTTGGTGTATTGCATAGTTCTGGCCATTGGATTTCACTCAAAACTCACCAAATGACTCCTCCCACCATATTATGATGTTTCCAAAGATTTGGGCTCGATCTGATATCAATAGGCGTAAGGAATTGGACAATTCTTGTTCCAACGAAGTTCGTTCCATATTGGAGTGGTTGGTGTATTGCATAGTTCTAGCGATTGGATTTCACTCAAAACTCACCAAATGACTCCTCCCACCATATTATGATGTTTCCCAAGATTTGGGCTCGATCCGATGACAGGACCCGCCCCAGATTTCCTCGGAAACCGGGACGGATCCCGTCTTTAAATCCGGAATTCCGTAGATGCCGGGCCCACTTACTAAAAACCGAGATTTTCTACCAAAAATTTGGCAGAGTCTCCCCTGTAAACAGGACAAATCCCAAAATTCCAAACCTGTCCGAAACACAGATATAAACAACCCAACAGCCAGCATGCATTACACAAAGCATAGTGTTACAAACCATGGCCTCCGGCCTCCAAAATCACATCCTATCAGGGCAATAACAAAGCAACTAACAGAATTCAAAAATTTACAAGTAGGAAGGAAGTTTAACGATTTTTACATAGCACAGAGGCTCAGAGAAGGCTCAAGTACTGAAGCTCGTGAACACAGGAGCACAAAACACGGCACTGCGGCTCGTTCCAGTCACTACTGGCTGTGGGGCCAAAACAGAAAATTGTGAGTGGACAAAACAAAATTTAGTTCAATTTAAACCAAAGTAATATAACCCCACCGTTAGAAAACCATGCATGAAACCAATGCATTAAATCCATCATAATCATATATATATATACAGTTTGCTCAAACCCGAGCTAAATCCGAAATCCAGTGAAACAATCAACCCAGCCAAACCTTTTCTTACCAATCTCAAAACAAACTATCGAAACACGTGCCCACCGGCACGACGAGCGGGGAAGTATCCTCGCTCAAAACAAGAACAAATGTATAGCTATATATATATATATATATATATAATAGAGATATAATATAGGTATACGACACACCTAATTGTACCGGGGAAACAATCCAACAGGGGATTGTTTGACTAGCTCACACTTATCCGGCCTCAAACATCCATGTGGCTAGGGATGAGTCGTCCACCTGGTGGACTGACACTCTAACCTAGCACGTACGGACGAAGAATCAAGACCCGTACGCCTAGAACCGTCCTACGCGCGCAGACTACCCAATCAAGGGTCTACGGTCAACATCCCGTTAAGGATGCCCCTGCTACTGACATTTCCAAATATTTCACATTTCCATAATCACATTCCGAAACCAGGGAAGGTACACAGGATAGTGCATATAGCACTCCAAACTGACTTTCTACTCTCGCATCTTTCCATGCCTCATAACTATATCTCAAGTACCCCCCACAAATACTCCACCAATATAATACTTTCCCAAATAGCATATACATAAAATTCAAGATACTTGAATATATCCAAAACCCAAATATATCCCAAATGCTTTACCAAAAATAATGGTTTCAACTTTGAGTATAAGGTAAATTTCATAAACCTTTAAATCCTTATGCATAGAAATTTCATCATAAAAATCATGCTGCGAGACCCTGAGAGGGTCCTGCCTGCTGTGACGGCGGAGTACGATTACCTATTTCAGAATACGAACACGATATTAAAATCCAACTCTTCAAAATAAGGCTTAAAAGAAAATCCTAATATCCCGGGTTTCCCTTAAGTACGAGGAACGAGACGTCCCTAAGGTCCAACTAAAGGTTCAAGCGCTGGAAAAGTCTCGGAAGACACTCGGTTAACCGGACGGTCAAAACTTTAAGTTAATGAATCGGGACATTCGGGGCTCCGATTCACGATCCGCAAATTCTTATACGATCCTATGAATACCAGGAACAACATACTTGAAATTGGGTTTGATCCAACGGTCCCAATACATCAAACCCGAAAATCACAGATTATGTCTAATTCGTTCGAGGCCCAAACGATATCCAAATTGAGATCCGTAAACTCCTACGCGCTCGTGACAACACAAAGATCATTTTAGGATACAATGTGACCTCTGCCGGACTGCCTACGCGCCTCCCCACGCGCCGGCAGCGCGTGGGTGGCTTGATCACTGTTCAGGTGACCGGAAAAACTTAGAATCTTGGCTCCAAACTCCTATCCTAGGTAATACCCCTAATTTGGAGTCTCTTTTGTTCTTGGGCTATGGCCAAAAAGTGGCCAGAAGTGGTTGGAAATTCAAAATGAAACCGGCTGAAACCTAACTTCGAAAATTGAAATGTAAACTCTCAAAATTTCGGGAAACCTATCCAATAGGCAGCTAGAGCACGAAAAATAGTCGAGAATCCATACCTCACTCGACTAATTTGGTGGAGAATTGAAGGAGAATGAAGACGTTGAAATTTCTGAAATTTCCGGCGAGTTTTCTGCGTTTTCCGGCGAATCCCGACCGTTCCAGGAACTATGCTGGCCAGGGAAGAGAGAGGAGGAGGTGGCGGTTCGTTCGGGTCCGGTCTCGGCTCAGGTGGCGGCCGGTGATGATGGCTGTGAAGGTGAGGAGGTGGCTGGGCAAACCGAAGAGGAAGAGACGCACGGGAGAGAGAGAGAGAGAGAGAGAGAGAGAGAGAGAGAGAGAGAGAGAGAGAGAAATGAGAAAAAGAAAAAGGAAAATATGATTTTAATCAAATTAATTTTGAAATAATTTCAATTAGGTCCTCAATGGTTTTTCAATCGTATCTTCTTCGTTTCAAATCCGAATCGAGCCTACCGCGTGCCTACGGACTCGGCTCGGTACGATCTACTCAAAACTACCACTTGCTGTACCAAACTCTCTTCGGATAAACATTGACCTTTTTGCCCCCACTTCAAGGGCAAAATTGGAAATTCCATATTTTAAATTAAATTAATTAGTGAATAGTCTTATTTTTGGGTCGGGATGTTACAATCTACCCCCCTTAAGGAATTTCGTCCTCGAAATTTACGTACCTGTCAATAGAAGAGGTAAGGGTACTGGGCCCGCATCTACTCCTCGGGTTCCCAAGTAGCTTCCTCTACAGTCTGACTCCTCCACAACACTTTTACTACTGGAATAGATCTGGAACGTAACACTTGCTCTTTTTTGTCCAGAATTTGTATGGGTTCCTCATCATACGACAGATCTTCTCTCAACTCCATGGGTTGTTGTTCCAAAACATGAGAAGGATCAGGCACATACTTCTGTAGCATAGACACATGGAACACGTCATGGATACGAGATAGTTCCGAAGGTAAGGCAAGTCTGTAGGCAACTGGTCCAACACGTTCCATGATCTCATACGGTCCAATATAACGAGGGCTTAACTTCCCACGTTTACCAAACCTCATCACACCCTTCCAAGGAGATAACTTCAAAAATACCCAGTCTCCAACCGCAAACTCAAGATCCTTGGACCGGTTGTCCGCATAACTCTTCGGTCTATCTTGTGTAGTCTTAAGCTTCTCTCGAATCATCTTCACTTTTTCAGTTGTATCCCTAATACTATCCACTTTTTCCACTATCCTATCACCCACCTCATTCCAACAGACTGGAGTTCTACACATCCTCCCATACAAAGCTTCATACGGAGCCATCTCAATGCTCGAATGGTAACTGTTATTATACGCAAACTCCACCAAAGCAAGGTAAGTATCCCAACTACCTTTCTGCTGTAACACACAAGATCTCAACATGTCTTCTAGCGATTGGATTTCACTCAAAACCCACAACATGATTCCTCCCACCATATTAGGATGTTTCCCAAGTTTTGGGCTCGATCCGATATCAATAGGTGTAAGAAATTGGACAATTCAAGTTCCAATGCAGTTCCTTCCAAATTGGAGTAGTTGGTGTATTGCATAGTTCTAGCGATTGGGTTTCACTCAAAACTCACCAAATGACTCCTCCCACAATATTATGATGTTTCCCAAGATTTGGGCTCGATCCGATATCAATAAGTGTAAGAAATTGGACAATTCAATTTGAAAGGCAGTTCGTTCCAAATTGGAGTGGTTGGTGTATTGCATAGTTCTAGTGATTGGATTTCACTCAAAACTCACCAAATCTCTCTTCCCACCATATTATGAATTTTCCCAAGATTTGGGCTCGATCCGATATCAATAGGTGTAAGAAATTGGACTATTCATGTTCCAACGCAGTTCGTTCCAAATTGGAGTGGTTGGTGTATTGCATAGTTATAGCGATTGGATTTCACTCAAAACTCACCAAATGACTCCTCCCACAATGTTATGATCTTTCCCAAGATTTGGGCTCGATCCGATATCAATAGGTGTAAGAAATTGGACAAGTCCCATTGAAAGGCAGTTGGTTCCAAATTGGAATGGTTGGTGTATTGCATAGTTCTAGTGATTGGATTTCCTTCAAAACTCACCAAATGACTCCTCCCACAATATTATAATGTTTCCCAAGATTTGGGCTCGATCCGATATCAATAGGTGTAAGAAATTGGACAAGTCAATTTGAATGGCAGTTCGTTCCAAATTGGAGTGGTCGGTGTATTGCATAGTTCTAGGAATTGGATTTCACTCAAAACTAACTAAATGACTCCTCCCACCACATTATGATGTTTCCCAAGATTTGGGCTCGATCCGATATCAAGAGGTGTAAGAAATTGGACAATTCAATTTGTAAGGGAGTTCGTTCCAAATTGGAGTGGTTGGTGTATTGCATAGTTCTAGCGATTGGATTTCACTCAAAACCCATCAAATGAGTCCTCCCACCATAATATGATGTTTCCCAAGTTTAGGGCTCGATCTGATATCAATAGGTGTAAGAAATTGGACAATTCCATTTGTAAGGCAGTTCGTTCAAAATTGGAGTGGTTGGTGTATTGCATAGTTCTAGCGATTGGATTTCACTCAGAAATAACCAAATGACTCCTCCCACCATATTATGATGTTTCCCAAGATTTGGGCTCGATTCGATTCAATACGTGTAAGAAATTGGACAATTCCATTTGAAAGGAAGTTCGTTCCAAATTGGAATGGTTGGTGTATTGAATAGTTATAGTGATTGGATTTCCCTCAAAACTCACCAAATAACTCCTCCCACAATATTACGATGTTTCCGAAGATTTGGGCTCGATCCGATATCAGTAGGTGTAAGAAATTGGACAAGTCAATTTGAAAGGCAGTTCGTTCCAAATTGGAGTGGTTGGTGTATTGCATAGTTCTAGCGATTGGATTTTACTCAAAACTCACCAAAGGACTCCTCCCACCATATTATGATGTTTCCCAAGATTTGGGCTCGATCCGATTCAATAGGTGTAAGAAATTGGACAATTCCATTTGAAAGGAAGTTCGTTCCAAATTAGAGTGGTTGGTGTATTGCATAGTTCTAGCGGTTGGATTTCACTCAAAACTCACCAAATGACTCCTCCCACCATATTATGATGTTTCCCAAGATTTGGGCACGATCCGATATCAATAGGTGTAAAAATTGGACAATTCCATTTGAAAGGAAGTTCGTTCCAAATTAGAGTGGTTGGTGTATTGCAAATTCATGTTCCGAAGCAGTTCGTTCCAAATTGGAGTGGTTTGTGTATTGCATATTTCTACCGATTGGATTTCACTCAAAACTCGCCAAATGACTCCTCCCAACATATTATGATGTTTCCCAAGATTTGGTATCGATCCGATATCGATTGGTGTAACAAATTGGACAATTCAAGTTCCAACGCAGTTCGTTCCAAATTGGAGTGGTTGGGGTATTGCATAGTTCTAGCGATTGGATTTCACTCAAAACTCACCAAATGAGTCCTCCCACCATATTATGATGTTGCCCAAGTTTTGGGCTTGACCCGATATCAATAGGTGTAAGAAATTGAACAATTCCAGTTCATAGGCAGTTCGTTCCAACTTGGAGTGGCTGGTGTTTTGCATAGTTGTAGCGATTGGATTTCACTCAAAAATTACCAAATGAGTCCTTCGAGCATATTACGATGTTTCCCAAGTTTTGGGCTCGATCTGATATCAATTGGTGTATGAAATTGGACAATTCAAGTTCCAACGCAGTTCGTTTCAAATTGGAGTGGTTGGTGGAATGCATAGTTCTAGCGGTTGGATTTCACTCAAAACTCACCAAATGAGTCCTCCCACCATATTATGGTGGTTCCGAAGTTTTGGGCTCGATCCGATATCAATAGGTGTACGAAATTGAACAATTCAAGTTCAAAGGCAGTTCGTACCGAATTGGAGTGGTTGGTGCATTGCATTGTTCTAGCAATTGGATTTCACTCAAAACTCACCAAATGAGTCCTCCCACCGTTTTTGATGTTGCCCAAGTTTTGGGCTCGATCCGTTATCAATTGGTGTAAGAAATTGGACAATTCAAGTTCAATGGCAGTTCGTTCCAAATTGGTGTGGTTGGGGTAATTCATAGTTCTAGCGATTGGATTTCACTCAGAACACACCAAATGACTCCTCCCACAATATTATGATGTGTGCCCATGTTTTGGGCTCGATCCGATATCAACAGGTGCAAGAAATTGGACAATTAAAGTTCCGACGCAGTTCGTTTCAAATTGGAGTGGTTGGGGTATTGCATAGTTCTAGCGATTGGATTTCACTCAAAACTCACCAAATGAGTCCTCCCACCATATTATGATGTTGCCCAAGTTTTGGGCTTGATCCGATATCAATAGGTGGAAGAAATTGGACAATTCCAGTTCATAGGCAGTTCGTTCCAAATTGATTGGTTGGTGTGTGGCATAGTTCTAGCAATTGGATTTCACTCAAAACTCCCCAAATGCCTCCTCCCACCGTATTATGATGTGTCCCAAGTTTTGGGCTCGATCCGAGATCAATAGGTTTAAGAAATTGAACAATTCAAGTTCAAAGGCAGTTCGTTCCGAATTGGAGTGGTTGGTGCATTGCATTGTTCTAGCAGTTGGATTTCACTCAAAACTCACCAAATGAGTCCTCCCACCATATTATGATGTTGCCCAAGATTTGGGCTCGATCCGATATCAACAGGTGTAAGAAATTGGACAATTTAAGTTCCAACGCAGTTCGTTCCAAATTGGAGTGGTTGGGGTATTGCGTAGTTCTAGCGATTGAATTTCACTCAAAACTCACCAAATGAGTCCTCCCACCATATTATGATGATTCCCAATTTTTGGGCTCGATCCGATATCAACTGGTGTAAGAAATTGGACAATTCAATTTGTAAGGCAGTTCGTTCCAAATTGGAGTGGTTGATGTATTGCAAAGTTCTAGCGATTGGATTTCACTCCAAACCCACCAAATGAGTCCTCCCACCATATTATGATGTTTCCCATGTTTTGGGCTTGATCCGATATCAATAGGTGTAAGAAATTGAACAATTGAAGTTCATAGGCAGTTCGTTCCAAATTGGAGTGGCTGGTGTATTGCATAGTTGTAGCGATTGGATTTCACTCAAAACAAACCAAATGACTCCTCCCACCATATTACGACGTTTCCCAAGTTTTGGGCTCGATCTGATATCAATAGGTGTAAGAAATTGGACAATTCAAGTTTCAACGCAGTTCGTTCCAAACTGATTGGTTGGTGTATTTCATAGTTCTAGCGATTGGATTTCAATGAAAACTCACCAAATGACTCCTCCCACCATATTATGGTGTTTCCCTAGATTTGGGCTCGACCCGATATCAATAGGTGTAAGAAATTGGACAATTCAAGTTCAAAGGCAGTTCGTTCCGAATTGGGGTGGTTGGTGCATTGCATAGTTCTAGCAATTCGATTTCCCTCAAAACTTCACCAAAACAGTCCTCCCACCATATTATGATGTTGCCCAAGTTTTGGGCTAGATTTGATATCAATAGGTGTAAGAAATTGGACAATTCAAGTTCAATGGCAGTTCGTTCCAAATTGGCGTGGTTAGGGTAATTCATAGTTCTAGCGATTGGATTTCTATCAAAACACACCAAATGACTCCTCCCACCATATTATGGTGTTTCCCTAGATTTGGGCTTTATCCGATATCAATAGGTTTAAGAAATTGGACAATTCAAGTTCCAAAGCAGTTCGCTAGAAATTGGAGTGGTTGGTGTATTGGATAGTTCAAGCGGTTGGATTTCACTAAAAAAATCACCAAATGACTCCTCCCATAGTATTACGATGTTTCCCAAGTTTTGGGCTCGATCCGAATTCAATAGGTGTAAGAAATTGGACAATTCAACTTCAATGGCAGTTTGTTCCAAATTGGGGTGGTTGGGGTAATTCATAGTTCTAGCGATTGGATTTCTATCAAAACATACCAAATGACTCCTCCCACCGTATTATGATGTTGCCCAAGTTTTGGGCTCGATCCGAAATCAATCGGTGTAAGAAATTGGACAATTCCATTGGAAAGCCAGTTCATTCCAAATTGGAGTGGTTGGTGTATTGCATAGTTCTAGCGATTGGATTTCACTCAAAACTAGCCAAATGACTTCTCCCACCATATTATGTTGTTTCCCATGTCTTGGGCTCGATCCGATATCAATAGAGGTAAGAAATTGGACAATTCAACTTGGAAGGCAGTTCGTTCCAAATTGGAGTGGTTGGTGTATTGCGTAGTTCTAGGAATTGGATTTCACTCAAAAGACACCAAATGACTCCTCCCACCATATTATGATGTTTCCCAAGTTTTGGGCTCGATCCGATATCAATGGGTGTAAGAAATTGAACAATTCAAGTTCAAAGGCAGTTCGTTCCGAATTGGGGTGGTTGGTGCATTGCATAGTTCTAGCAATTGGATTTCCCTCAAAACTTCACCAAAAGAGTCCTCCCACCATATTATGATGTTGCCCAAGTTTTGGGCTAGATCCGATATCAATAGGTGTAAGAAATTGGACAATTCAAGTTCAATGGCAATTCGTTCCAAATTGGCGTGGTTGGGGTAATTCATAGTTCTAGCGATTGGATTTCTATCAAAACACACCAAATGACTCCTCCCACCATATTATGATGTTGCATAAGTTTTGGGCTCGATCCGAAATCAATAGGAGTAAGAAATTGGACAATTCAATTTCAACGGCAGTTCGTTCCTAATTGGAGTGGTTGGTGTATTCCGTACTTCTAGCGATTGGATTTCACTCAAACTCCCCAAATGACTCCTCCCACCATTTTATGACGTTGTCCAAGTTTTGGGCTCGATCCGAAATCAATAGGTGTAAGAAATTGGACAGTTCAAGTTCCAACGCAGTTCATTCCAAATTGATTGGTTGGTATATTGCATAGTTCTAGCGATTGGATTTCACTCAAAACTCACCAAATGAGTCCACCCACCATATTATGATGTTTCCCAAGTTTTGGGCACGATGCAAAATCAATGGGTGTAAGAAATTGAACAATTCAAGTTCAAAGGAAGTTCGTTCCGAATTGGGGTGGTTGGTGCATTGCATAGTTCTAGCAATTGGATTTCACTCAAAACTCACCAAATGTGTCCTCCGACCATATTATGATGTTGCCCAAGTTTTGAGGTCGATCCGATATCAATAGGTTTAAGAAATTGGACAATTCATGTTCCAACGCAGTTCGTTCCAAATTGGAGTGGTTGGTGCATTGCATAGTTCTAGTGATTGGATTTCACTCAAAACTCACCAAATGACTCGGCCCACCATATTATGATGTTTCCCAAGTTTTGGGCTCGTTCTGATACGAATAGGTGTAAGAAATTGATAAATTCAATTTAAAAGACTGTTCGTTCCAAATTGGAGTGGTTGGTGTATTGCATAGTTCTCACGATTGGATTTCACTCAAAACTCACCGATTGACTCCTCCCACCGGATTATGATGTTTCCCAAGTCTTGGGCTCGATCCAATGTCAATAGGTGTAAGAAATTGGACACTACAAGTTCCAACGCAGTTCGTTTCAAATTGGTTTGTTGGTGTATTGCCTAATTCTATGGATTGGATTTCACTCAAAACTCACCAAATGACTTCTCCCACCATATTACGTTGTTTCCCAAGTTTTTGGCTCGATCCGATATCAATAGGTGACGTAAGAAATTGGACAATTCAACATGAAAGGCAGTTCGTTCCAAATTGGAGTGGTTCGTGTATTGCATAGTTCTAACGATTGGATTTCATTCAAAACTCCCCAAATAAGTCCTCCCACCATATTATGTTGTTTCCCAAGTTTTGGGCTTGATCCGATATCAGTAGGTGTAAGAAATTGGACAATTCAAGTTAAAACGCATTTCGTTCCAAATTAGAGTGGTTGGTGTATTGCATAGTTCTAGCGATTGGATTTCACTCAAAACTCACCAAATGACTCCTCCCACCATATTATGATGTTGCCCAAGTTTTGGGCTCGATCCAAAACCAATAGGTGTAAGAAATTGGACAATTCAAGTTCCAACGCAGTTCGTTACAAATTGGAGGAGTAGGTGTATTGCACAGTTCCAGCGATTGGATTTCACTCAAAACTCCCCAAATGACTCCACCCACCATATTTTGATGTTTCCCAAGATTTGGGCTCGATCCGAGATCAATGGGTGTAAGAAATTGGACAATTCCATTTGAAAGGCAATTCATTCCAAATTGGGGTGGTTGTCGTATTGCACAGTTCTAGCGATTGGATTTCACTCAAAACAAGCCAAATGACTCCTCCCACCACATTATGTTGTTGCCCAAGTTTTGGGCTAGATCCGATTTTAATTGAGGTAAGAAATTGGACAATTCAACTTCAAAGGCAGTTCGTTCCAAATTGAAGTGGTTGGTGTATTGCATAGTTCTAGGAGTTGGATTTCACTCAAAACTCACCAAATGACTCATCCCACCATATTTTGATGATGCCCAAGTTTTGGGCTCGATCCGAAGTCAATAGGTGTAAGAAATTGGACAATTTAAGTTCTAACGCAGTTCGTTCCAAATTAGAGTGGTTGGTGTATTTCATAGTTCTAGGGATTGGATTTCACTCAAAACTCACCAAATCACTCCTCCCACCATATTATGAGGTTTCCCAAATTTTGGGATCGATCTGATATCAATAGGTGTAAGAAATTGGACAATTTATGTTCAAAGGCAGTTCGTTCCGAGATCAATGGGTGTAAGAAATTGAACAATTCAATTTGAAAGGCAGTTCGCTCCAAATTGGAGTGGTTGGTGTATTGCATAGTTCTTGCGATTGGATTTCACTTAAAACTCACCAAATGACTCCTCCCACCATATTATGATGTTTCCCAAGTTTTGGGCTTGATCCGATATCAATAGAGGTAAGAAATTGGACAATTCAACTTGGAAGGCAGTTCGTTCCAAATTGGAGTGGTTGGTGTATTGCGTAGTTCTAGGAATTGGATTTCATCCAAAACTCACCAAATGACTCATCCCACCATATTATGATGTTTCCCAAGTTTTGGGCTTAATCCGATACCAATAGGTGTAAGAAATTGAACAATTCCAGTTCCAACGCAGTTCGTTCCAAATTGATTTGTTGGTGTGTTGCATAGTTCTAGCGATTGGATTTCACTCAAAACTCACCAAATGACTCCTCCCACCATATTATGATGTTGCCCAAGTTTTGGGCTCGATCCGATATCAATAGGTGTAAGAAATTGGACAATCCAAGTTCCAACGCAGTTCGTTCCAAATTGGAGTGGTTGTTGTATTGCATAGTTCTAGCGGTTGGATTTCACTCAAAACTCCCCAAATGACTCCTCCCACCGTATTACGATGTGTCCCAAGTTTTGGGCTCGATCCGATATCAATAGGTGTAAGAAATTGGACAATTCAAGTTCCAACGCAGTTTGTCCCAAATTGGAGTGGTTGGTGTGTTGCGTAGTTCTAACGATTCGATTTCCCTCAAAACTCACCAAATGACTCCTCCCACCATATTACGATGTTTCCCAAGTTTTGGACTCGATCCGATATCAATAGGTGTAAGAAATTGGACAATTCAAGTTCCAACGCAATTTGTTCCAAATTGGAGTGGTTGGTGTATTTCATAGTTCCAGCGATTGGATTTCACTCAAAACTTACCAAATGACTCCTCTTACCATATTATGATGTTTCCCAAGATTTGGGCTCGATCCGATATCAATAGGTGTAAGAAATTGGACAATTCATGTTCCAACGCAGTTCGTTCCAAATTGGAGTGGTTGGTGTATTGCATAGTTCTAGCGATTGGATTTCACTCAATACTCAGCAAACGCCTACTCCCACCATATTATGATGTTGCCCAAGGTTTGGGCTCGATCCGATATCAATAGAGGTAAAAAATTGGACAATTCAACTTGGAAGGCAGTTCGTTCCAAATTGGAGTGGTTGGTGTATTACATGGTTCTAGCGATTGGAATTCACTCAAAACTAGCCAAATCACTTCTCCCACCATGTTATGATGTTGCCCAAGTTTTGGGCTCGATCCGAAATCAATAGAGGTAAGAAATTGGACAATTCAACTTGAAAGGCAGTTCGTTCCAAATGGGAGCGGTTGGTGTATTACATAGTTCTAGCGATTGGATTTCACTCAAAACTCACCAAATGACTCCTCCCACCGTATTATGATGTTTCCCAAGTTTTGGGCTCAATCCGATATCAATAGGTGTAAGAAATTGGACAATTCAAATTCCAACTTAGTTCGTTCCAAATTGGAGGGGTTGGTGTATTGCATAGTTCTAGCGATTGGATTTCATTCAAAACTCACAAAATGACTACTCCCACCATATTATGATGTTTCCCAAGATTTGGACTCGATCCGATATCAATAGGTGTAACAAATTGGACAATTCAAGTGCCAACGCAGTTGTTTCCAAATTGGAGTGGTTGGTGTATTGCGTAGTTCTAGTGATTGTATTTCACTCAAAACTCCCCAAATGACTCCTCCCAGCATATTATGATGTTTCCCAAGATTTGGGCTCAATCCGATATCAATAGGTGTAAGAAATTGGACAATTCATGTTCCTACGCAGTTCGTTCCAAATTGGAGTGGTTGGTGTATTGCATAGTTCTAGCGATTGGATTTGACTCAAAACTCAACAAATGACTCGTCCCACCATATTACGATGTTTCCCAAGTTTTGGGCTCGATCCGATATCAATAGGTGTGAGAAACTGGACAATTCAATTTGAAAGGCAGTTCGTTCCAAATTGGAGTGGTTGGTGTATTCCGTAGTTCTAGCGATTGGATTTCACTCAAAACTCAACAAATGCCTCCTCCGACCGTATTATGATGTTTCCCAAGATTTGGGCTCGATCCGATATCAATAGGTGTAAGAAATTGGACAATTCAATTTGAAAGGTAGTTCGTTCCAAATTGGAGGGGTTGGTGTATTGCATAGTTCTAGCGATTGGATTTCACTCAAAACTCACCAAAAGACTCCTCCCACCATATTATGATGTTTCCCAAGATTTGGGCTCGATCCGATATCAATAGGTGTAAGAAATTGGACAATTCAATTTGAAAGGCAGTTCGTTCCAAATTGGAGTGGTTGGTGTATTGCATAGTTCTCGCGATTGGATTTCACTAAAAACTCCCCAAATGACTCCTCCCACCATATTATAATGTTTCCCAAGATTTGGGCTCGATACGATATCAATAGTTGTAAGGAAATGGACAATTCAATTTGAAAGGCAGTTCGTTCCAAATTGGAGTGGTTGGTGTATTGCGTTGTTCTAGCGATTGGATTTCACTCAAAACACACCAAATGACTCCTCCCACCATATTACGACGTGTCCCAAGTTTTGGGCTCGATACGATATCAATAGGTGTAAGAAATTGGACAATTCATGTTCCAACACATTTCATTCCAAATTGGAGAGGTTGTTGTACTGCATAATCCAAGCGATTGGTTTTCACTCAGAACCCACCAAATGACTCCACCCACAACATTATGATGTTTCCCAAGATTTGGGCTCGATCCGATATCAATAGGTGTAAGAAATTGGACAATTCAAGTTCCAACGCAGTTCGTTCAACATTGGAGTGGTTGGTGTATTGCATAGTTCCAGCGATTGGATTTCACTCAAAACTCACCAAAGGACTCCTCCCACCATATTATGATGTTGCCCAAGGTTTGGGCTCGATACGATATCAATAGAGGTAAGAAATTGGGCAATTCTACTTGAAAGGCAGTTCGTTCCAAATTGGAGTGGTTGGTGTATTGCATTGTTCTAACGATTGGATTTCACACAAAACTCACCCAATTACTCCTCCCACCGTATTATGATGTTCCCCAAGATTTGGGCCCGATCCGATATCAATAGGTGTAAGAAATTGGACAATTCAAGTTCCAACGTAGTTCGCTCCAAATTGGAGTGGTTGGTGTGTTGCATAGTTCTAGCGATTCGATTTAACTCAAAACTCACCAAATGACTCCTCCCACCATATTATGATGTTTCCCAAGAGTTGGGCTCGATCCAATATCAAAAGGTGTCAGAAATTGGACAATTCATGTTCCAACGCAGTTCGTTCCAAATTGGAGTGGTTGGTGTATTGCATAGTTCTAGCGATTGGAT
>NW_018921481.1:32423-48833 GCF_002207925.1 Prunus avium
AAAAAAAATGAATGTAAGGAGCTTAAAGTTGTAAATCCTCAAGCCAAGTCCTCGAAGAAGATGAAGTTTGTTTCATCTGCTGAGACAGAATCAGGCAGCACGACAACATTTTCTGAGGAGCCAAAGTCAAATCGGGGCATAAGCACAATGCCCCGTGTTGTGAAGAGAAAATTTCATAAAATCAAGCCTGTTGTTGAGTACAATAAAAGGGGGAAACCATGTGGCCCTACACATACTGAGATGCAGTCCTACATTGGTGTGTTGGCACGCTCCAGAGTCCCACTTCTGGACAAGAAACGGGCTGAAATATCCAAGGATATAAAAGAGCAGATTTGGGAAGCCGTTGACATGGCTTTTGTGGTTGGTCATGGGGGCAAGAAACTGGTGTTATCTTCTGCTGCCAAGAAATGGAAGGATTTCAAGTCTACACTAACGAGGCATCATATCCTTCCATTCATCAAGGAGAAGGAGAAATTAAGCCAACCCCCTGAAATATACAAATTCATCCTCATATGGACAACTTTATCTGTTTTTCAAGTGATTAAAATAGGTCAATTAAGACCACCACTTATATTTACCATATTTACTACAACGGTTTGAGAATAGAAGACTATTTCTTATAAAGTTTAGAATTTCATGTTGTCAACTAATTAGCGAAAATTGTTAGGTGTTACACTATTTCAACTACTTTTTTTGGTTGTGTTCGGTAATTTAGAATCACTTCACTGTTTGCTTGTGTACCACACCTTTATCGTCACAGTATTATGAAATTAAATTCAAACCAAGCAAACTATAAGTAAGAATGTGATGTTATTTATTATCCATTCAAACATTTAACGAACATATTGGGAGAACATAGGATTTTTGGTGCACATCATAAGTATATGATATATATTGATGTATCAAGTAGCACTGATTATGACAAGACCCAACCCAAATTCCAATTTCGAATCCGAGCCAAACCCTGTGCATGTCCGACACCTGGCAAGTTCCGGACACAAATGACCTAATTGCCCTTCTAGTCAAATTTCAAAAAAAAAAACTAAGGTTTGACTTCTGCCGAAAATTCAGCAAAATCTCCCCTGTAATTAGACCAATCCCAAAAATTACACCTGTCAAACATACATATAAATATGCACACCAACTGCAAGCCACACCAACTGCCAGCATGCAAATAATTACATTCCAAAAGTTAAACATACGTTCTAGGGCAATATCAGAGCTCTACATCGAATAGATTATGAGTAAAATACAACTACACAAGATCCTACATTGGCAAATGACGTGGCGAAAGGTGTTCTCGGCCCGGTGGTGGTGCACTGACGCACGACTACTGTCTGGGGGCCCAAAACATTGAAAAGGTGAGTGGACAAAAAACAAAGCTTTAGAAAATAGCATATGAACATACTAACCCCTCTGTAAAAGCTGTTATAAAACTAAGTCATTTTCTTATTTATACTCGTACTGAAATCAGTGCATTCATATTTATATCTATAGAATCAATCATACACTTAATCAAACATTAAATCCTTGAAAGCATTGAAATCCCGTCAAATCTACCACGTAGGTGTACCCATTTATTATTCCATCAATTCCTTATAATCCGTCAATTCCTCGTGTCACCGAAGCAACACGTCCTCGCAGGTCTCAGGAAATAGAAATCATCCAAGCTGCAACCCTCGTAGGATTCAGCGGACATATAGTTGGCCTGATCCGCATCCCTCGCTCCCACGGTCCCAGTACCCCTAGGACTCGCGGGGCCCTAGTCAAGCATGCTGACATATCCGAAGGCAACCATAATTTTTTTCGAAGGCAACTTTATTTCTGAGGCAACATTTATTATATCGAAGGCAACCTTAATTAATCTTGGGTACCTATGGTGGTTTCTAAGAAAATATAATTTTAGAAAAGTTAATGAGAAATAAAATGAATTCTTATTTACTTATGAACTCTGGTGCCATTTTATCTGTTAATTAACTAAAATTCTGGTATGCCAAAATCTCTAGGCACTCTCAACTCGGCAGCATATAAAATAAAACATATAAAAACAATAAATCAAGCTATTAAAACTCTGATCAATGAATAACTTATTCCAGATCAAATAATGAGACTAAATTTAAATTCATTTATGAAAACAAACGGTCCACTCACAGATACTTTGAGCTAGCTAGACCCTTTGAAGGTCCCTCATGCGGGTCACCTGGTCCCGGGGCGCCTGAATAACCATCATAATATTTTATTAATAAATCTGCTCAATAAAATAATATTAAATTAAAAACCCTGAACTCCGGCTCCTAAAAGTGCATGCATCACTTTAAAGATCACTCCTATGCCCACATTAGCTTTCCTCTCAATAGGCATGATTTAGGAGTAACTCGGGACTCAAAAGCGATAAAACCCAAAAAGTCAACCCGGGATCCCGTGGGGTCAACGACCTCCAAATTCCGATCCGATCGCTCCTAGAGGTTCCAACATGCATAGGACATATGTCCCGAGAGTTTGGTCTCGATCGGACGGTCGGATTGCTCACAATTGCACGATCTGACGGACAAACGATTCTCCGTAATACTAACCTTATGGTTGTCCTTTTCGGAGTATCCAGGACTCTGATTCACGATCCGTCAAATCCTACACAGTCCTGAAATTACCTAGATCAACATACTCCAGTTTGACTACGATCCAATGGTTCAAACGTATTGAACCCGGAAATCGCACACTATGCGAGATCCGTTCGGGGTTCAAACGTTATCCGAATTAACATCCGCGAATTGCTACGCACTCGTGAGAACATGAGGTTCGTTCTAAGACTGAGAGTGGTCCATGATACCTGGCTCATGGGCCGCCCACGTGCTGCACGTGGGTGTGCATAGTAAATTCCGGCGGCCAGAAATTCTCCAAATCGCCGGCCCAAACTCCTGTCCTAGGTAAAACACCTAATTTGGAACCACTTTTGTTCTTGGACTAGGGCAAAAAGTGGCCAGAAGTGTCTGAAACCAAGCTCTCAAAACTATCAAAATTTCATTTCAAAATTTAACCCTTCCAACCTCAAAATCTCACAAATCCTACGCAACCATCAGCTAGATTGTGAAAAATAGTTAGGAATCCATATGTAATTTGTCTGATTTGGTGGCTGGAGGAAGAAATCGGCAGCCCTAGCTCTGTTAAAAATCGGCAAAAAACTCGAGTTTTCTGGCCAAACAATGGTGGCAGACGGTTGGGGAAGGTGTCGGGCTTGACGGCGGGTCCTAGCCGGTCAGGTCTGGGCCGGTCCGGTGGCTGTGGCGGAGGTTGCAAGGAAGGGGGGTGTCGGGGCTGGCTGGTATCTGGGAGAGAGGAGAGAGACGCGGGGAGAGAGAGAGAGAGAGAGAGAGAGAGAGAGAGAGAGAGAGAAAATCAGCTTTAAAAATCTGATTTTTAAAAATTACAATTTTGCCCTTTTGCGTAATTTGCTCATATTTTCTTCGTTACACCTCGGATTCGAGTCCACTACGTGTCTACGAACTCTTTTCATTGCACTCTACACAACGGTACAAGCGGAATTCCCAAATTCCTTCCTGGTCAAAAGTCAACTTAAAACCTAATAAATTATTCTAAGGGTATAATTGTCTTTTTTCTCTATTAAATTATTAATTAAGGTTCGGGTTATTACAGACAATGGCATTTCCTTCTGTGCTTGCGGGTGTGTAGAGATGTCGTGAGGAATGAACTTCAGTATTTCATCTGGTTGACACTTACACCAACCCTCGATGCATGAGCATTGGCTGCATTCAATAGATGTTTGGCACGGATAACGAACAACTAGACCCCTTGCTTCGACTCCAAATTGCACACCTACCACAAGTATTATGGCTGAAAATATCGACAATTGTTAGGTTAAAGTATATAATTTTAATGATGTATCAATGAGATATATACATTTTAAAAATAAGTGAAGTCAACCACATTGGAGAAAAAAAAATTCTTATATGCAGTTGTATTGTTCAAAGAAGTCAGCCCTTGAGGTTAGCCTAGGTTGTTACCATTAACGTTCGGATTATAGTATGTCAAGAATAAATTTCTCTTTCATTGTAACAAAAATAAAAATGGAGAGAAATATTTTACCATTATATGATACAAGAGAGCACAATGAGAAAAGCTGACTTGAATGAACCTTTCTCCATATCTATTCAATTTGTTGAAAGCTAGAAAGGATTATAGGTTTGTACGTGCTATAAAACTTAAATTCGAAGTCACTAGCTTTCAAAAAGACTACAAGATATATAGGCGAATTTGAAAACTATTTTCTATTATTGCACATTTTGGTGAGGTTGGATTCAATGAATTGTTCATGCATGAATTTTGTAAACAAATGAATTTATCGAACTATAACGGTAAATATGTTAGCATAATAAGATTGCGATTTGATGCCTTGTATAATTTGGTTAATATTCAAGCTATAAAGCTTAATTTCTAAGTTAATTTGGTTCCTAATATTATACGTAACTTGTTTTTTGTAAATGCATGTGTAGAAAAGGATAGGATAAATAAACTGTGTATCCATGAAAGAAATATTATTTTAAGAGTTGAATTTGCTCGACCAGAATGGTAACTAAATTAGCAGATTAGGTTTCAAGCCAAAACGATTACGACCTAAATTCAAAGTGTATATATTCTATTATTGGCGTTATTTGTCTGTACAAAAGTATGACTTTTAGCAAATCCATGATGAACACATTGGATTCAAAGAATTTTTCATGTATGGATTTTCTAAAAAAAATCAATGTATCGAACTATAATGGTAAATAAATTGGCATAATAAGATTGCGATTTTATTCCTTATATAATTAGTGGCTTAAAATTATTGAAACAGTTTAACTTAATTTCTAAGTTATCAGTGCTTTCCAAATCTACCATTATATGTAACTTATTTTTCACATGTACATGTGTACATAAGGATAAATCCAATAAAATGTGTATTCATGAGTGGATTTTTTTCAGAGATTAATTTGTTGAACAAAACGGTAACTAAATTGACATATTATGTCTCATGCCATAAATAACTTGGCAACCTAAACGAGTACAACTTGCAATTAAAGTATATATGACTCACAGGTTGGCGTTGTTTGCTGGTACATAAGTATGAATTTTAGTAAATCTATGATGAAACCATGCTAGATTGGAATTTAGATTTCTCAATATTATCTTACTAAAACTAAGGCCAGAATCCAATCCCAATATGTTATCGAAATAATGGACCTTGATGGTCTATTTTTTTAAATACAAAACCGCTACGTGGCCGAACTTGTTTACCAACTTTTTATATGCAAAAGAGATACTGGTTTTTTTTTTCAAACAAAGTTATGTGGTGATAAAATAAAATAAAAATGACAACCAAAGCGATACTAGTTTTTTTTAAATTTAAGTCTTTTGTGTAATTCGATGGATCGATGATCCAGGAGGATCTACCAACAAAAATAAACATAATATAATATAATTATAATTAATTATATTATATTATTTAATTATTTAAACCATAAAAACTAATGGTTTATAACGAATTGTTATAAAACATAAAAAGTTGTTGGGGTCTTTTTCCGTTGGAAGGCTCGTTCGGGCTTGTCGATTCTCGGACCGCCTGTTGAGGCCCAAAAAATCCATGGTTGGGCCCGAATAAAATCCTAGCCCAAAATGATATATTATTGGAAAAAAACCCGATTTGAAGTGCACAGAAGTCTGCCATGCACAAGCCACACCCTGCACGCCATGCCAAATAAACTGAGATTAAAATTATGAGGATGCATTTAGCATTGCAAATTCATGCCAATTATCCTATCAAGCGTTATACTCAAAAGCATGCCAAGCGGGAAATTATTATCCCATAGCAAGCTTAAGTGGGCCCAAGCCACTCAAATGGCCGGGGCTTGCTTGAGTGGGTTGTGGTATGGATGGTAACAAGTTGTCATGGGGCCCACCCATGGGTCGGGAAATAGAAGTCTCGGGTCGCTTGGGGGCCTCGGCACTCAAGCCCATTTTCTTAGGCCCAAATGTGGGTAAGCACAAGAGAGGAAATAGCCCATTGCGTCAACTAGGGTAGCCCAACCAAAATAACCCATTAGTTTAGATAGCCCATAAAACCCAAATATTTGGTGAATTTAGCCCACTTATTAAATGACTTGGTTTTCTATATTAAAAGGCCCATACCATTTGAATAAAAAGAGTCTAAGGCCTTCAGCACTTGGCTGAAGCAGAAAGCCACGAAATGCCAAAGGATCCACATAAAAAAGGGGCTGCTGGGAGGTTACACATGGAAGGAGCAAGTTCCAAGTGAAGGCAGTAAAAAGACCAAGGGATATTGGCATGCAAGGGAAGGTGCCGTCCTCTGAACCAGCATGCATACCCACTTTCCTTCCTCCATCAGATATTGGCCATGAAAAGAGGAAGAAAGAAGAGGAAAAGATGGGTGAAAGTAGAAGCTCCTCTCTGAAGCAGCCGCTGGAAGAAGCCTGGAGCACCCAAAATCTCTGATTTTGTGGGATTGGGCAGATCTGATTTTTGCCACCATGAGGTAAGTCAAGAAAGAGGAGAAGAAAGGAAGAGGAAAGCTTAGTTAGATTGGGAAGAAACCATTAGGGTTTCTTGGAGAAGACCCATTCCTAGCAGCTATAAATAGGACCCCTTCTACCCAACACAACACAACCCACAACCTTCAGAGAGCAAGCTTTCTCACTCACTTGCAAACCCAGCAATTTTCGTGCTATCCTTGCCCATTTTCCCTTATTTCCCCTGTTTTGGCAGATTGACAGAAGCTTTGACGGAGTCACTGTCAAACTGCCGGAAGCTACGAAAATCACCCAAAACTCTCCAACAATCCTCCTTAGAACCTCTCTTCCCTTCCATTAGAACCTCTATCCTTCATAGGAACCCACAACTCTCTCCCTCTCATAAAGTGCTAAACCCATAATAATTTTGCTCCCATGCCACATGCCTCTCATGCCAAGCCCAAAAGTTTATCTGTAAGCATGAAGAAATTATCTGTAAGTTGCTATTGTTTTGGTTGGTGAAGATAACCAAAATACTTCCTAAGGCCTTGCTGCCCTTTCGAAGTATTTTGGGGCTTAATTTTCGAACTCAGACAAAGGGGACAACTTCATCAGCCCAGCCCACTTGCTGCCAGAAGAAAAAGGCCCTTACACCGCCATAGAGTGGTGGATCAAGCCTTCATTGCCCCTTTTTCTGAGTTAGCGAGGACTAGGCCCAAAGCAACCCGAAGGAGAAGCATGTCCCAAGGGAGTACTATGTTCTTCTTCCAGCGGCTGCGTGTTTTGTGCTGACATTTCCGGCAGCTTAACGAAGAGTTGAAGATGACTTGTTGTTGTTGAACTGAGATTGTGTGAGCTTGGCATGAGAGCTTGGAGTGTGAGAGCTAAAGACCCACAAGTTTAGCAAATGAGAATGCATGTGCTTAGCTTGGTATGGGATATACTTGAGTTTGGGTGTTGATAATTTGTTGTTTGTGGCTATGACTATGGGGATTTAAAAGTTTCAAGAGGAAGATGGGATGAAAAGCTTGAGATTTGAAGGCTATGGTGTTTATAGCTTGAAAGGAAGGAAAAGCTTAGGGTTATGCTTAGTGAGGCTTTATGGATTTAAGAGTTTTAAGAGAAGGAGGATGGGAGGAAAAGCTTGATGTTTGAAGGCTATGGTGTTTATAGCTTGGAAGGGTATGAAGAGGAAGGAAAAGCTTGGAGTTATGCTTGGTGAGACTTTATAGGAAAGATGGAGGATTTCAAGGGTGAGAAAGTAGGAAACATGGTTGTGATGGTTGAGAAATGGCTGGGATGGAACCAGCTTATTTCCAATGGTTGAAAAGGAGTACTGGGGCATGTTATTTTCTAGTAGGTAAAACTAGGCATTGGAAAATGACTATTTCCTATGGGTAAAAGGGAGTGTTGAAATTGGCTTGTTTCCAGCGGGTAATAGGGAGTGTTGGAAAAGGCTTGTTTCCAATGGGTAAAGCTAGGTATTTGGAAAATGACTATTTCCTATGGATAAAAGGAAATGCTTGGAAAATATCTCATTTGCTTACCCACATTGGAGAACTTTAAATAATGAGCTTGGACTTTGGTGCTCCCAAGTAGCTAGCCCAAAGTCCCCATTATCCAAGAGCTTCCGTAGGCCTTGTGGACCTCCGTAACCTTCCACACCACAATCCCTCATGCAAGCCCTGTAACCACATGACTTGGGTTCATGTGAGTTTGATAGGTGATTGACATATGAAAAATGTATTATTGGCTTCGCATGGCATGGACACTATTATTTATTTAATGAATTAATTCCAAAAATACAGCTTGGATTAATGCATGACCAAACTTATATGTTATATCGGGCCTTAAACGTCTTTGGGCTTCCCGTGACTTTTTTGGGCCTCAACAAAATTTAATGGTTTCAAAGTGAGTGAGATTTTAGGCCATTCATTCTTTATGACTTAAAATAATTTACTATTTTAGTTTAGTTAATTTTAGCAACTGAACCTTGTATAAATATGTAAGTTAGTCATTGAAATGAATCAAGCAATTCTGAAAGCAGAACTCAAAGCCTTTCCTTAGCTTCTTCCTTTTCGTTTCTCTAATTGTCTTAAAATTTCTCTTGTTCCCTTATTCCTATAAACTAAGAATTCATACTTCTATTGACTAGAAGTTTTGGATCAAGTGGTATCCGAGCACCAGATCCGAGAGGGTGACGGTGGTTTATGGTCTCAACTCGCAACCAAGTAGATTTGAGTAAAATTGGACATAGGAATGACTAATTTGTTTTGACTTCTCAAGTCAAACAAGTATTTTTTGTTGACGACCCGATGCATCGTGATTGGTTGGTAGTGTTATCAATGCCTAATAGAGAATATAATGATGTTATTGGTGATGATGTCTTAGGTGATGTGAGAATTGAGTGTGAGCCATTTACTAGAGGGATGCCAAATGTTGACACATTTGATGAACTGGTGGGTGAGTTTGGGAGTCAAAATATTCAAGATGGGTGTGAAGATATATGGATTGAATGATGCTCATGTAATTTATGAAATTACTTATGCCCTAAACGGCACTACTGTATGACATTAATTTTGTAATAAATTGTAATGTGTTTTCTTCACTTTCATTATGCAAGCTTTGGCCACAAAACAATCAGCACATAAAATACTGGTTCAATATTATAAAACGATGGTCCTGATAAAAATGTGAAAAACAGACGTCTGTTTTAATAAAATTGTCATTAAAAAACGATGTTTTGGAGCATTCAACGACGGCAATGTATTTACCGACGTCTAAAAGCAACGTAAAAATGAAGAACCATGACGGTATTGTGAAACATTTATTAACGATATCATGTCGGAGAAGCCTAAAGAGCCGACATGTAATTACAAATAACACGACTCCAATCCCATAATACCGACGTCTAAAAGACGAGATATCTAACCTGAACGTTACAAAAGACGACGTCTTAGATCATGAACTCGTCCTTAACAACTCCAAAATCGCCGTCTTAAATTTTACCACGTCACTTGTTATCTCATAAATGAAGTGGAAAAAGAACAATTCACGACGTCATTTGAAATCCAGAGTTAAATTTGTCAACGTAAAGGGATATTTGGACGTCGTTCTTTTACAAAAACAACGTTATATGGGAATATCCGCGTCTCTTTTTTATTCTTATGTCGTTAAAAATATTTTCCACAGCGATTGGCTGACAAACTTTGCCGTCTCAGATAGATTAGACAACTGTCATTTTGGTAAAGACGACGTATAAATTTCAAAACACGGTTGTCTTTTACATGATGACAACGTTGTCCATCAAATACAACGTCGCCTGTAGAAATAAATGTGTCGTAAGCCCTAACATATTTTCCACGTCGTTTATTTTCAGATCATGTCGTTAATATAAATTTATACGGCGATCGACTGAAAATTTGTGCCGTCTAAAATATATTGGACGACGATCGTGTTTTTAAAGATGACGTATAAATTCTGAAACACGGTTATCTTTTATTTGTGGACAACGTTGTTCATTAAATATAACGTCGTCTATAGAAATACATGTGTCGTAAGTAATTACCCTAACCACTATTTCCATGTCAATATTAATGGAAAAAACAAAGTGGAAAATTTATTTCACGACAGTTATATAAATAGTGGTGACGTAGTATGAATTAATAACGTCGTCTTTTATTTATTTAAAGACGTCATAACTGTATTTAACGTTTCTTGTTTGATCATGTGTCGTGAAAGGTTTATTTAACGGCTGTGAGTTTTAGTTTTCGTCGTGGTATGCGTCTCTTGCGGCCATGTTCTGTTAAAATATGGCATGTGTTGCCTTGTAAACGATGTTTGTTTGTTAAAATAGGTCGTCTATTCTTATCATTGACAATTTTTTTGGCTCATTTTTCAGTACACAGACGTCGGTTGTTATCTGTTAATGACATTGTTTGTTATAACAATGACGGGGATTTATCGTCGTGGTTTTATTTTGGAAAAGATGTCGGTCGATTTCACGACGGTTTGAAAACCAGATACATGACGGTGAATTCCCGTCGTCTTTTGCCTTTTTTGCAGTAGTATATGTCTCAGTTGATAGGCTGAGTTGTTATGGTTTAAAATTGTATTGAGTTAGTTAAGTCTCATAAGGCTTAAAACATTGGATAGGTGTCTTGATCACACAACTTGTAATGGATGGTTGAGATTTAGTTTAGGATTGTGTCTATCTCTCTCTCTCCTCCAACGGTTTGTATAGCGTGAGCTCATATGCTTTGATAGTTCTGTGTAAGCAATATAGAAACAGAATACAAAAACGTCTCTGAGATTCTTCTTCCAAAATCTGCCAATTATGATTTTCTCTAACATGGCCTCAGAGCTTGGTTCGATATGAATTTTCTAGGCGTTGTGATTGTGAGAGTGGGCTAGAATCCCTAAGCAAAAACTCGTTGCGTGATTCTTGAGCTCAAATCGGTAATCTAGACTAACACGTTTGGATCCGGAGGAGGAGAACTCAGAGCGCCAATCTTCAATGGTGAAAACTTTGATTTTTGGCAGATTAAGATGAAAACCATCTTTTGATCACATGAGCTATGGGAAATGGTTGAGAATGGGTAGAAAATTCCGATGAAGGAGGAGGCACTCACGGAGGTGGAGAGGAAGCTGTTGCGTGAGCATGCGGTGAAAGATGCTAGAGCATTAGGCATAATTCAAGGAGCTTGCAACTCAGGAAAGTGCGAAAGCTACGTGGGATATTTTAAAACAAGAGTTTGTGGGTGACAAACAAGTAAGATTTGTGAAACTTCAAGGTCTTCGTAGAGATTTTGAGTATACACGTATGAATGATAGTGAGTCACTTTCTGGGTATATTGCTTTACTGTTTGATTTAATTAATCAAATGAGAAGCTATGGTGAGGATCTGAGTAATCAACGAATTGTCCAGAAATTGTTAATTAGCTTACCTAAATCCTATGATAGCATTGCAGCTGTGATAGAGAATACTAAAAATCTGGACACTATTGATGCGCAAGATGTAGTTGCTATTTTGAAAGGTTATGAGTAGAGGCTTGATAGGCATGGTGAGAGTGGTACAGAGAAGGCATTTGCGAGTTTGAATATTGGATCGAAACCCAATCGGTTCAATAGTCAAAACAACCAGAATAAGTCTCAGAAACCTAAATGGAAATCATGGAGTAACAAGGCTGAAGGGAGTAACAAGGCTAGTTCTTATGAAGGTAACAATAAGGCTAATCCTTATGTGAAGAATGAGGCAAGCAATACTGGGGATAAATGTAAATTTTGTGACAAACTGCACTATGGGGAGTGTTGGCTTAAGAATAAGGTCAAATGTCATAAGTGTAACAAGATCGGGCATATTGCAAGGTATTGTCACACAAACAAGTCAGTGCAGCAACACTACTACAAAAATTGAAATAGACGACGGGGAAACGCCGTTGTCTTTTTCTTTTTCAAACCGTCGTTAAATCGACAGTCATCTTTTTGAAAGTCAAACTACTACGGTAATTCACCGTCGTCTATTATATGTAAAAACGACGGTTTTTAAAAGAATCGTCGTCTATTACATGTAAAGACGACACTTTTTCTGAAAAAACCGTTGTTTTCCATTAGTTTTCAATACAAACAAAGAGTTTGCTTTGAAAACCAGTGTGCATGAGTGTTCTAAGCTGTGGCATAAGAGGTTTGGGCATTTAAACTTCACAAGTCTCAAACTGTTACAGAAACAAGAACTTGTACTGGGGCTGCCTGAAATCCAAGAGCATGATGCAGTATGTTATGGTTGTGTAATGGGGAAGAATCATAGAGAGGCATTTCCAAAAGAATCGAAATGGAGAGTGAAGGAGCCACTAGGTTTGATTCATTCAGATATATGTGGTCCTATGCAAACACCAAGTTTGGGAGGGAATAGATACTTTATCACCTTCATTGATGACTATTCAAGAATGTGCTGGGTATATTTCTTGAGAAACAAATCAGAAGCACTTCATGCGTTTAAGAAATTTAAGGTGATGGTGGAATTGCAATGTAGATACCATGTAAAGAGGTTGAGGACAGATAAGGGAGGGGAGTTCAATTCACATGAGTTTGTGCAGTTTTGTGAAGAATTGGGAATAGAAAGACAACTTACCATTGCATACTCTCCCCAATAGAATGGCGTGGCAGAGAGGAAGAACATAACAGTTATGGAAATGGCAAAGTGCATGGTTCATGAGAAAGAGCTGCCATACAACCTGTGGTGTGAAGCAGTGAACACAGCAGTATATCTGTTAAATCGAAGCCCAACAAAAGCCTTAGAAAACTCTACACCTTTTGAGAGGTTTAGTGGGAGAAAGCCAGGCATTAAACACTTAAAAGTGTTTGGCTCAGTGTGTTATCCTTTAATTCCAGGAGCTGTGAGACATAAGTTGGAAGCAACAAGTGCCATAGGAGTCTTTATTGGTTATGGTATCTGTGAAAAGGGGTATAGGATACTGAATCCTATAACTCAAAAGGTGTTGCTCTCTAGAGATGTGATCTTTGATGAACATGGAAAGTGGGATTGGGAGAAGCACAAAGTCAAGGAAATTTGTATTCCTTTACCTGCAAATGGACATTCAGATATAGATAAAACTACTGATGAATTGGAAACTCATGATCAAGTGATTTTTGATGGTACTCGGTTTGGAAGTGAGATTCCTTTAGTTACTGAAGGTGGAGAATCAAGTAGTCTTTCTTCTCAATATGATGACACTCCATTGAGATACAGGAACCTAAGTGAAATTTATGAAAGGAATTATGTTTGCATTGTTGAGCCTAAGTGTTTTGATATGGCTGCAAAGGATTAGGCATGGAGAAAGGCAATGGAGAAAGAAATAAGCATGATAGAAAAGAATCAGACATGGGAGTTGGTGAACAGACCATTTGATAAACCTGTGATTGGACTAAAATGGGTGTACAAAACCAAACTGAATTTAGATGGCTCGGTTCAAAAGAATACGGCTAGCCTAGTTGCAAAGGGCTATGCACAAAAGCCTGAGATAGATTATAATGAAACCTTTGCACCTGTGGCAAGGTTAGATACCATACAAACTCCTATTGCATTGGCTGCAAAGAACAACTGGAATCTATACCAATTGGATGTGAAATCTGCTTTCTTGAATGGGGTACTTGAAGAGGAGGTATATGTTGAGTAGCCATATGGATTTCTTGTGCAAGGAGAGGAAGATAAAGTGTACAAATTGCACATAGCTCTGTATGGATTGAAGCAGGCACCTAGGGCCTGGTATGGAGAGATAGACTCATATCTTGTGCAGTGTGGTTTCAAAAGAAGTACCAGTAAGGCAATTTTGTATGTAAAGTGTAAGGGAAACACAGAGTTGGTCATAGTGTCTATATACGTTGATGACATTGTTTACACTGGTAACTCTCAAGAATTATTGTAGGAGTTCAAGTCTGATATGATGCAAAAATATGAGATGACAGACGTGGGTTTATTACATCACTTCCTGGGAATGGGAGTTATACAGAGTGATAATTGCATCTTCTTACATCAGAGGAAGTATGCTTCTACTCTCTTACAAAAATTTGGCCTGCAAGAGTGCAAATCAGTTAGTATTCCCCTTGTTCCAAATGACAAATTGAGGAAGGATGATGATAGTGGAGTTGCAGATGAGGCTCAATATCGAAAACTGGTTGGAAGTTTGCTATACCTTACTGCAACAAGACCAAACATAATGTATGTTGCCTGTTTGTTGTCAAGGTTTATGCACTGTCCAACAAACAAGCATTATGGAAAGGCTAAAAGAGTCCTTAGATATATTCAAGGCACTCTTGACTTTGGTTTGTAATACAGGAAAGGAGAAGGGACAGTTTTAATAGGCTTCTGTGATAGTGATTGGAGTGGTTCAGAAGATGACATGAGAAGTACATCTGGATATGCCTTCACTTTTGGCAGTGGGGTGTTTTCTTGCGCTTTTGTGAAGCAACAATGTGTTGCCTTATCCACAGCAGAAGCCGAGTATATTAGTGCCTCAGAAGCTACTGAACAGGCTACATGGCTAAGATTTGTGTTGGAGGATTTTGGTGAAATGCAAACTGTTGCCACACCACTGAATTGTGACAACACCTCAGCCATTGCAATCACCAAGAATCCAATCTTTCATCAGAAAACCAAACACATAAATCAGAGGTATCACTACATCAAGGAAGCTCTACAACAAGGTGTAATCAGTTTGCTTTACTGTCCCACAAAGGAGCAAGTAGCTGATATTTTCACCAAGGCACTAGCAAGAGAGCAATTTACATATCTCAGGAACCTTCTTGGAGTGAAATCAGTTCACAATTTAAAGAGGAGTGTTAGTGTATAAATTAGTGAACTAATTAGTGTTGTTATCTGGGTTATGTCTCAGCTCATAGGCTGAGTTGTTATGGTTTAAAATTGTATTGAGTTAGTTAAGTCTTATAAGGCTTAAAACATTGGACAGGTGTCTTGATCACACAGCTTGTAATGGATGGTTGAGATTGAGTTTAGGATTGTGTCTATCTCTCTCTCTCCTCCAACGGTTTGTATAGCGTGAGCTCATATGCTCTGATAGTTCTGTGTAAGCAATATAGAAATAGAATACAAAAACGTCTCTGAGATTCTTCTTCCAAAATTTGCCAATTCTGATTTTCTCTGACAGTTTCTGGGACCATGGAACATATATCCCCTTCGGAAGAAACTCTCCCCACATTGGCAACATTATTTGTTGATCGAACACCTTCGCCTTCTTTAGAATTCCTTAACCCAGCACTCAAGGAGATGTTGGGAGGTTGATGCCTAAATGTGAGACTGGATTCAACATTGGGCACCACAACCTGCATATTCATCAAACTATATCGTTGCAGTGTTTCCCCCCTTATTACTATGTGCATGCACTTGCACATAAGTATGGTGGTGCAAAACTGGAGTAGGCAGCTTGTAAGATATTCTAGTCTTCGACCTAGATGTTTTGGAAACAGCTACTCATGTCTCACGGAGTTTGGTCTTAGGGCCCGAGACGTCACCATTTTGGGCTGCACTCACCTTAGAGTCGGTGGCGTTGTTGAGAGATTTTTTTGGTCTGCCTATTTTCTTTTTTCCATTACCAATAGCATGCTTCTCTTTTTCATCATTAGCTTCCTTAGTTGAACTATCCAACTGCTTCCCCAACCCTTGCATGAAATCATGATTACCAAAAATAGTCTCAATAACTACAGGCTCATTTCGAGCATTGTTAGAAGCCTCCTTCACAGTCCCTGTGTCATTTTGTCGAAGAATATCAAATCGTGACCATGTTGGGACTTTTACAACAAAAGGTTTTCCTTGTATTGTCTTTCCATTTTCATTGGAAACCACTTTTTTTGAGCCCTTTCTACCAGCACCATGTTCCAAGGGCCAAACCCTACTGACGCACCATCAGAGCTATCCATAATATTACCCCGTTCATGATCTTGTACGTCCAATTGCCCAACTCTCCCTTCATTAGCACTAGGATTCGCAGGTAGCCCTCCATTAACTGCATCAATAGAATTATTACTCTTGTCATCCACTTGCTAAGCTCTAGGCCCAGTTTGGGATTGCTGTCACTTTTAAAAAAAGGTGCTTCTGCTGTGCTTTGAAAATAATTAGCTGTAAAGTAAAGCAGCTCCGTGTTTGGTAAACAATATTTTTAAAGTGCTATTAGTACAAAAAGCAGTATAAAAAACGTTTGGTAAATTTTAATATGAAATTGTTGTAACTGTGAATAATGACTAAAATAGACATGATGTTAAAAGTGTTATGTACTAATCATGTGGTGGTAGTGATGGAGTGGAGGTGGTGGTGGTGATGAAGGTGGGGTTGGTGGTTGTGGTAGTGGTGGTGGTGGTGGTGGAGTGGTGATGAAGGTGG
>NW_018921481.1:49867-66463 GCF_002207925.1 Prunus avium
TTAAGTAGTTTAAAAGTGTCAATTTCAACGCATACTCTTGCATACATACCTCGGGATTGTGCAATTGTGTGACAATCAACTTTATAAATTGTGCCCAATAGATCTCCAATTGGTTTCACTGTCTTTTTAGTGAAATACTCAACATTCGACCACACTTAAAGCATATAAGTGTAAGGTTCTCATATTCTACTCTCACCAGCTTTCCCTCAATCGTTAAAAAGAGTTTAAGTAGTTTAAAAGTGTCAATTTCAACGCATACTCTTGCATACATACCTCGGGATTGTGCAATTGTGTGACAATCAACTTTATAAATTGTGCCCAATAGATCTCCAATTGGTTTCACTGTCTTTTTAGTGAAATACTCAACATACAAACCAGAGAGACGTGCCCATATAGTCAGTCTAGATATCTAGGTCAAAATGTGGCCTCCATTTTTGCATCGTAAGGTATTGCCCAGCAATGACCCATGGTCTCCTAGTGAGGACGTAGTTCAAATCCTATTCTAGCAAAAATCTGACAATGAAAAAATCATTGGCCAGATCAATTAGCTGCATTGGCCCCTTAAGTTTCCACCGTTGCTTAATAATGATATAGAATTCCGCCAAGGTTTGTACAACTTTTCCTTAATTTTCTCTGAGAAACGAATTGACAGACCATTTGCCAACGCAGAGACTTCAAAATCTCCATCTTGAATGACCAACTGATCTTCCTCCATAGCAGCAGCGGAAGAATCACCAATATGCTTTTCAAAAATAGCAGAACTCTGGAGCATATCTTTCAAACTAATCGGAGGCACATGTAGGGGTTGCTAAATTTGGTCCAAACTCACCTCATCATTAGGAAGTTGATCATTAGATCTAGGTCGCTTGCAAGAAGCGTTCATGGAAGAAATTCTAGTCGGCCCTTCGCTCTCCGGAGGCTGAAGAGCAGAGAAGAGAAAAGGTGCGCCACTACACGCCACCTTTAGAGCACGTGGAAAAGCCGAGAGAGAAGAACCTGTCTTTGTGGGGCACATTCTAAACCTTAAAGATTTTCAGTAGCGAAAGAGAAGCATCCCAATACCATTAGGCTTTTATAACGCCATAAACCCTGTGAACAATTCAGAGAGGCAGAACAATGATCCACTTCTAGCAACATCGATATTGTTCCCAACTTAACCACTCTTTAATGGGCCATATGTGCAACCAATTCCACATCGGTCACCTTTTTTAATTATTTTTAATATAAAAATAAAAACTGGATATATTCAAAAAATTTAATTCCACAAATTTTTTATTTCATTTACACAATTTAGGGGTGGACATCTCATTCAAAAAATCTGCGTATCAATCGTACTGAACCGATCATTTAGTTTGGTAAATTATAATTTTTTTATTAAAAATTTTACCAATTCGATACGGATCAAAATTATTAGTCAAAGGACTAGAGTGGGAATATCTCTTACCAACGGAAACCGTACTGAATCGAACTTTAAAATTAATGCATTATTTTATTATTTAGCCGTGTATCAACATGTAAGAGCCCCTCCAGCCATGCATAAAAACCGGGCAAAAGGCCCCTTGGGCTAGCCCATTGCGCCTCCAGCGGAAGAAAAGAAGCTCGGGCAAGTGGTGGGTCCCATGAACCTGGGCAAGCCCACGGGCAGATCTTGCCTGGGCTGAAGCCCGAAGGTGCTGACGTCATGCGTGACGTCACGCTGACATCAGCCCTCGCCAATTCAAATTTTTTTTACCATTGGCGCGTGAATTTCACACGCCAACAGTAAAAAAATTTCACTTCCGCTTGCAGGTCCCAACGGGCAGAAGCCACGTGGCGATTCCCCAGCTCTCCGATCTTTTTTTTTGCAAAAATCCGACGATCCTCATTTTTTCCGCCAAAAAAATTGCAAAAAAAATCGAAAAAAATTCAAATGTTTTTTAAAAAATACCAAAAAATTATGTATTTTTCCCTATAAATACCTATCAATTTAATTCACCTTCCACACCAAATCTTCATACCAACTTTTCTCCTTGCAATATTTTTTCCATTCCACTCACATTTTTCTACAAGTTTCCATTTGTATCAAAAAACAAATGGCCTCTTCTGTCGAAGCCCGAGGCTCTTGGAGTACTGTTGAAGATGTTGTGTTGTGTGAGTGTTGGGTGAAAGTTAGTCATTGCCCTATATCCGGCAATGAGATGAAGTTTTCTCAAATGTGGAAAAAAATTCATGAAGAATTTGTTGAAAGATTCGGTTCGGGGCGCACGGAAATGGCCTTAGCCTCCAGGTGGAAAATTTTGAATAAAGAGTTAGGCAAATGGAGGGATGCCTTGGCAAAAGCTAGGGAGAACCATAGAAGCGGTCAAAATCTTACCGATGAGGTAAAATATTTATAATTCTCGTTTTATTCAATTTAATGTATCAATTTTTTTTCTTGCATATTATAATTTTTTTTTCTTGCATTTCTAATTTATTTATATTTTGTTGCATAATAATTTTTTTGCTTGCATTTGTAAATGCTTTATATTTTCTTACATATTTATTGTTTTGTTGTATAATCATTTTATTTATTGCATTTATAAAATGTTTATAATTTGTTGCATAATCAATTATTTTCTTGCATTTCCAAATTATTTATATTTTCTTCTATATTCATTTTTTTTTGTTGCATTTGCAACTATTTATTTTTAATAGATCATACAAGCACAAATGTGGTTCGGAGCGACGGGGCAAGGCAAAAAAACTTTCCATAGTCACGAATGTTGGGAAATTGTGAAGAATTGTTCGAGATTCAAAATCATTTGCACTACTCCGCCGGTTATGTTGAATGAGACGCCGCTTCACAATTCGTCGACAACCAATTCGCCATTGGACTCCCCAATGGATCAAGACTCACCACTTCCACGTGCGCCAAGACCTATTGGGAGAAAGGCGGCAAAGGCAAAGAGAGGGAGCACTTCGAACAATGAATGTGCACAATTTTTGGAGCAAATGGCTAAGAATAGTGCACTGAGACTTGAGAGAGAGTTGAAACGAGAAGAAATGGACAAGGCACGACAAGAAGCATTTTCAATTCAAAGGGCGAAGGCAGAAGAACAAGACATGGAGGATAGAGAGATGAAAATCATGTCCATGGATACCACCCATATGTCTCCTGACACAAAGTCATACTGGAAAATAAAACGAAGGGATGTGATGAGAAGAAAACTTTTCCAAGACGACGGACCTAGCAATACGGATTGGTTAAATGATGAAAACCATTAGGTTGTATTGAAACACCTTTGCCATATGTTGTATTGTTGTATTGTTGGATTATCCTTTAATTTGTTGTATTGTTGTATTATCCTTTAATTTGTTGTATTGTTGTATTATCCTTTAATTTGTTGTATTGTTGTATTATCCTTTAATTTGTTGTATTGTTGTATTATCCTTTAATTTGTTGTATTGTTGTATTATCCTTTAATTTGTTGTATTGTTGTATTATCCTTTAATTTGTTGTATTGTTGTATTATCCTTTAATTTGTTGTATTGTTGTATTATCCTTTAATTTGTTGTATTGTTGTATTATCCTTTAATTTGTTGTATTGTTGTATTATCCTTTAATTTGTTGTATTGTTGTATTATCCTTTAATTTGTTGTATTGTTGTATTATCCTTTAATTTGTTGTATTGTTGTATTATCCTTTAATTTGTTGTATTGTTGTATTATCCTTTAATTTGTTGTATTGTTGTATTATCCTTTAATTTGTTGTATTGTTGTATTATCCTTTAATTTGTTGTATTGTTGTATTATCCTTTAATTTGTTGTCTTGTTTCCTTTTTATTCAATAAACAAAGCATTAAATAATATTACTATTTATTAAAAACCTTTGAGCATCAACACAAAGATTAATTAAAAACACACCTTAATTTATTGGAAACAACACACAAAACAAACCATACATAAAAGCATAATAATTAAAACAAGCATAATTCCAAAACACACCACACACAAAATAAAGCATAATTAAAAACAAAGCATAATTCCAAACAAAGCACTAATCTTGTCTTCATCCATTGTGATTGCCTTTCATCTCCCACAAGTGCTCGATCAAGTCAATATGACGCCTCTCATGAACATACGAAGATTGCATTGCTTGGTAACGATCAATCATGGGGTTGTTGAATCGACCATCTTGAACTAACGGTTCGTGCTCCAATGGATGTCCATTTGGTCCCATCGGTCTTTCATAAATTCTTGTCAAGGCCGTCTTCATGGGATCCGGTTCGTGCTCCTCTAGAGCTTCATAATCATGCTCATCCTCCACAATCATGTTATGGAGGATGATGCAAGTCATCATAATGCTTCGCAACACCTCTTCATCATACATCCGAGCAGCACCCCTAATAATAGCCCAATGAGCTTGCAAGATACCGAAACACCTTTCCACGTCTTTCCTGTAACCTTCTTGAAAGGCAGCAAAGCTTTTTTCCTTCTGGGATTGAGGATTCGGAATTGTTTTCATGAATGTCGTCCACCTAGGATAAATTCTGTCGGCAAGGTAATACGCATCAGAGTATACAGTGTTGTTGATTTGGTACGTGATCTGGGGAGAATGACCTCGCAATACATCATTAAACACTGGGGATTGACCAAGCACATTGAGGTCATTTTGAGATCCGGCCACTCCAAAGAAGGCATGCCAAACCCAAGTGTTTTATGAAGCTACGGCCTCCAGAATTATACTTTTTTGGCCCTTTCGATTCCCATAATCTCCTTGTCAAGCTGTTGGGCAATTCTTCCACTGCCAATGCACTGTATAGTGCTGGTTGATTTATTTTGGTATAATTTTAATGCTCATCATAATCTATCAAGTGTTTTATATGCATTGAATTGAATTTTTCAAAAGGTATACCACTTTGCTTCCTGTAAAAACGCCAAGTAGTCAGTCTGGTTTTCCAAAAAGTCAAAAATTGGTTCTATTGTCACTTAAAAACTAGGGCTTGTTCAATATAGATCCCTACATTTTCTATTTCCTAGACATATACCCATCACTCTACAAATCTATGTGTAAAACCCAATTTCAAATTTAAATGACAAATAGGATATAAGAAGTCGTATTATTCCTATATTTTTACATCGTTGCCACCAAACTTCAATGTGTGTAGCTAAGCGAGCCCTACAACCCACTTCGTTTTTGTTTTCTCAACATTTATGTTTTTTGTTTTTTTGTTTTTGTTTCAGTTTCTCTTTTTTACTGTGTCAAAACCATGACCTTGCTCAGGTATGGCGAGTTATATTGGACTAATTCATTGATCAAATTTTTCGGGAACTCAGGGATTTTCTCTTCATTGAAATTTTTTACTCTAATTATGATTTTGAGAGTTAGGACTTTCTGCTTCAATTTTGATTTCTGTTTGAGCAATGCAAACTGGGTTGATTTGTGCTTGCTGATGTACACTACACCGTAACTGGGTTTGTTTCTGTTTGCAATTTGGGTGTGTCATTGGTGGTTCGTTCTTTCTATGGTGTCATAATTATGGGGTTTTGGATTTCTTTTAAAGTTCCATTTAGCAAACCAGAAGCGCATCCCAATCCACTGCTGATACTAAATAGTATTTGAGCCATTTGCTTAGATCTCTCACAGTTCCATTAGTGTTGGCTTATTCTCAAACGACTTAAGCTTTTTGAGTTTTGTTAGTAGTTGGACTTTAACATGGTATCAGAGCTTTTGGATTTCAGTTGTTTTCTAAGAATTAGTTGTATAGATGTTCTTGAATTAGTTTGGTTATCTTTTGTTTATTGTATCATGATCACAGCTAACTTGCAGTTATATTTGATTTTTCTGAGAATAACAAGATCAACTTGTTGCAACATTGGGCAGGGGCAATCATTTATATGAAAATCTCCCCTTTTACGCTTATTTGAGTTCACTTGAGTTGTTATTTTAATGCATATTGATCATAAAAGGGAAGAATTTCATGGTTGTCAGCGATCTTGGTATTTAAAAAGCGAACGAATATTTTGGCATATGCTATGTTCTTAGTTAGTCATAGTTGTATTACCATATGAGATAAGCTCTTATTGTATTTACTATGTCTTGTTATGCTGCCAGTCTTAGTTGGGTGATGATTCTGGAGCCATTCATCTTTCTTGCAACTTCTGCATTTGTTTGTCAAACCAATGTAACTCAACTATTTCATACTTTCAGTCAAAGAGTATATATCAAGCCTGATTAAATTTCTCCCAAATAATTACGAATACAATTGTCTGAACTGTTCTGTTACTGTTCTCTGGTGAAGCCATGCTCCAGTGGTCCTCTGCATCTTGACAAATGTATAAATATTAATTAATGGTGCTTTGCCTAGGGAGTATCAGCAACACTAGAGGAGCAAGCACGGACTCAGAAAACTGTGTCCTAAAGGCTTTCTCACGTCCCGGACAAAGATGAGACCTTTAGATGAGACTACAGCAGTGTTCGAAAAGCTTTTCAAGTTCACAGGCAACAACCTCAAAAACATCGTCGAGAACCCTTCGCATGAAGGTCCAGACCCAGAATCAGGCCGTTACTGCTTCCGCCTCCACAAAAACAAGGTCTACTATGTTAGCGAATCACTAGTAAAGCGTGCTACGAATATATCTCGGACTCAGTTAGTGTCTCTTGGGACTTGTATTGGTAGGTTCACTCACGGTGGCAGTTTCCACTTAACTGTTCAGTGTCTGAGTTTATTAGCCTCAAATGCTAAACACAAGGTCTGGCTCAAACCTACCTCCGAGATGTCCTTCTTATACGGAAACCATGTTTTGAAAGGTGGTTTGGGGAGGATTACAGAAAATATTGTGCCCGGTGATGGGGTGGTTGTGTTTTCAATGTCAGATGTCCCGTTGGGTTTTGGGATTGCGGCCAAGTCTACCCAGGATTGTAGGAAGTTGGACCCCAATGGAATTGTGGTACTTCACCAGACAGATATTGGAGAGTACTTGAGGATGGAGGATGAGCTTTGAATAACCAGACGAGATTGGACGAGATTCAGGTGGTTTTGACAGATGTGGTGTCTTATTGGGTATGTGGCTTATGAAGTCCATCTGTCAGCTTTTGATCACTATGAGCTTAAGTCCTTTGGGATGTGTATGGCTTTCTCGAATGTTATTTCCATCGGTGCTTGGGAGTTTCTGCTATCAACTCATTGTTAAAAGCTTGGCTTGAATTGAATGGGTACGTGTTTATATAGCTTGGCTTGAATGGGTAGCCAGCCATAAGCTTTGTTGGTGACCAAAGGCTCCTTGTTATGTGGTGATTAGATTTATATTAGGTTACTTTGAGAAAATGTTGAGAATTCATATGTGCTTTTAAGTTGATCAGTTGTTACCCTTTTCCTGAGGTCTCGAATCCCCTCTCTCTCAATAACGCTTGTCTCAAAACACATATCATCTTTAATGAATTTAATTTTTTTTTCATGAAATACATAAACTTCTCTCTAAGGACTAAAGTTGCAAAAGTATATGTAAGCAGGTAATAAAAATCATAATTTAGACATTTTATTTCCAATCCTTTTTATGTTGATCAAAGCATTAGATTTACATATTTTTCCCAGCTCTTTCGTTTCATTCACTCATTAGATTTACATCTGAAGCATAATTAGCCGACCATATTGGCAACATAGTGAATATGTAAGCCGACCATAGGCGGTTGTCAATTTTGTCTCTAATTCGAGGCTTTGGATGAATTTTTCAACTTAAACTACTATAAATAGACCCTATGCGTACCCCAATCTCATCATACTATACCCACTGAGAGCTAATAATAAAAGGTCTTGTTAAAACAGACAGATATATTATCAAAGTTTCCAATGGCATGGAATAAATTTGTCACCCTTATCACCATCCTTGTGGTTCTTCTTCCTACAATCACCATGGCGAAAGAATTCGTCGTCGGAGATGACAGCGGCTGGAAAACTAATTTTGACTACCAAGCTTGGGCCAAAGACAAAGTATTTCGTGTTGGTGATACACTAGGTATGTACATTTAATTATATAGAATTTTATGAGAACCAAATTAACTTAATGTGACTGGTTTTACATTTTAATTACAGTGTTCAATTACAAGGCTCCTAATCACAACGTGTTCAAGGTGAACGGAACTGGGTTCAAGGAATGCATTAAGCCAACAGAAAACGAAGCACCACTTTCCAGTGGAAATGACAAAATAGACCTACAGACCTCTGGAAATAAATGGTACATTTGTTCTGTTAAGGTGCTGTTCGTTGCATCACATTGTCTGGTTCATATCAAGCTTTCATGGCCGTCATCCACATAATACAATCAATAATTAATTAAACACCCGCATTTTATAGAGATGTGCGTTACTTCAGTCCGCTTGCACCCGAGTTCATTTTACATTGGAGTAATTTACAATATTACTTTGCAAAAAAAAAGAAAAAGAACACCCTGAATTTTACGTTCAATAAATAGAATTGCGTAGTGGGGCACTTGAAGTTTTTGTTCTACAACCGTTCGATATAATTGGCTTTTGGGAGCTGCTTTTTATCATGTAAGATGCATTTTTATTGATTGAATTTCAAAGACAATTACGTCTGTTTGTTTGTTAGATTCACCATGTGTCCATTCTAAGCGTACAATTGAAGTCTCCATTGAAGGAAAATAACAAGGAAACAAAAAGAACATAAATTAGTACTTGACTTTTTAGCTAAGGCTTCCTCAAATATACTAAGCCTCTATCATCCGATAGTCCTTATACAAAATTGACGAATAAGAAACAAGTAAGATATATATATATTAATTATGTAAAATGCATAATAGCTAAATGTAAAGGTTCGGGAATCCAAAAACTAGTCAAAACCCCAAAAAGCTCTCTCTCTCTAATACCCCCAAGCCCTCTTTCAACTAGGGGAGGAGGTGGGCACTGCCCCTCCACCCCTTCTTCTTTCCACTCCTTCTCCTTTCCCTATACTGGTATGCCCCTTCTCTCCTCCTTCTCCTCCACCTTTCCCTTTATATGCCCATATCTACATGGATTTTGGGTTTTTATGCCTAGATCTTGTTGGTTTTCCAAGAAATGGCTTTGAAGCAAGTTTGAGTTTAAATTTGTAGTCCCACATTGAAACATTAGAAAACATTTATAATCTTTATAACCCTAGTTTGGCCCACTAGTTTGGTCTAGTTTGGAGTTGTGGGCTTGACCTTGGGTTGACTTGGGTAAATGATTAATTAATAGATATAAACCTTGTTTAATTAATTAATTAATTAACTAAAATTTTGAATTATTTTAAAATTCAAAATTCAAAATTAATTTTTGAAATTTATCAAAAATTCGTTAGAGATCAAAGTCTTGGTGCTAGAACTTTGATTGAAGATAGTTGTATAACTATAAGCATTGACTAGGGGTGAAATTCTGTTTCAAGAACTTTGATTTAAGATAGTTGTATAACTACAAGCATTGACTGCACGAACAATCAGTATTTTATTAAACTTCATTATATATTATTGTTGTGATTATTCAATTTTTAGAATTAAATAATAGTATAACTGATTGTTGTTTCGCCAACACATCTGTTTGGATCTGGGATTTGTTATTTGTTTTTTTTCTTTTCGTTTTGTTTGGTGCAAGGTCTTGGGTAGCTGACGGTGGTGCTCTCTATCTCGATCTAAGCAGGGCATCGATGTTAGTGGGTTTAGCATCGATTGTTATGCTGGTTTGTTTTGTTCTGTTGAAGCAACAACCGTGAAACACTATTGTCGCCATGATATAGTTGTCGTTTTGGGCCACATACACAAGGATTTGGCTCCAATTTAGATTTGGAGTTACAAAAATGGAAGTCTTTTTTTATTTTTCTGGGCTGGGCTGGGCCTGATCAAGGTTTCAAATGTCGAGGCCCAAGTCTACCAGGCGTTTTATAACTTTTTATTACAAATTTCTAGACAACATTAAAAAAAATAACTTAATTCATAACGTGTAAAAAACAATAAGAAGTTTACTAAAACAGGCTAAATATTATTTCATTAGCCAACTTTATTGTTATTTTCATTTATTTTATTCCATTTATTATTTATTATATTTATGGATGGATCATGTCGGGCCTAGACGTCCTTAATAAGTCGGACCAAGTCCAAGTCATAAATGTATAAATATATATAAAACCTAGATCTTCCTTTATCTTTTACCATACTTTTAATTCAATTTTAGTTATTTCATTACAACACAGGTCAAACCTTTGTTTTTTTTTGTAGCTGTTGGTCCCTTTTTCTGTCAACATTTTTTTTTTGTGGTTTACTCTAGATTGAGCTGCTCTGGAGAGTGGGAAGGTCATTGGGTTTTCTTTTGCTGATGATTTCTCCTTCAATTTATAGAGAATGAGGTCGGTTAAGTGTTGGGACCAGCAACCAATTTGAAGTACCCACTTGCCATTGATTTTGGTGAGTGGGTTGCCGAAAATACAAGTAAACCCAAAAAAGTTGCTAAGAGGTTTTAATAAGAAATGACAGAAGTTGTCACTATTAGACTTAAAGAAATCCAAAGTATTAGTCCACTTGCCATTAATTGGTGAGTGACAGCCAAAAGTTGCTGACTAAAAGAAAAAAGAAATGGAGAGATAATGGCCACCATCTTTACTTCTTTCTTTATTCATTGTTTAAGTCCACTTGCATTATTTCTTCTCTTCTTTCAACCTTTTCACGTGTGTGTTGAGCTTTGACTTTATTTTAATATTCTTCATCACAAAGAATATTAAAAGTTTTCCATCCATCCCATCATTATTTTATTCTTCTTTGAATCAACTCACTTGTGATAAAGCCCCTCCATTGAAGAAGTGAAACTTGATTAGCAACTACTAAATTTCTTCTTCGAACATGCCTTGATGCATAATAAACTGGGAATGCTAGATTCATCCAGTTGCTGCAAATTTCGAATATATTGTTCTCCACATAAGTAGGAACAACATTCATGAGGAACTTAATTCCATTTGAGCAATAGAAAATCTAATTTAGCATGGTTGCAACTAACTGGTCATCACAGACTACGGTCACAAACAAAAATCATGATTCATGCCCTGAAGATTTAATACTTGTGCAAATGATGCCAAATTAGGATATGTCGTAGTAGATATCCAAATGAACAACTTTCATGAATAACGAATGTTCATTTGAGGACTAGAAGCTAGTCCAAATTACCACTGTTTTCAGCTTTCATTGTTGCTGGTATGCTTCTTATGTGTTGATGTCGTGAGGATTCCACATTTATCCAAATGATCCTAAATTTGGATATGTTGCAGTAGACATTCTAATGAAAAACTTTCATGAAGAAAGACAATTCATTAGATGAAAAGACCCGACCCAAATTCCATTTTGAAATCTGCACCGAACCCTGTGCGTGTCCGACACCTGGCAGGTGCTGAGCACACTTGACCAAATTGCCCATCTAATGAAATCCAAAGTTTCTTTAGGGTTTGACTTTTGCTAAAAATTCGGCAGAGTCTCCCCTGTAAATTTCTCGTTTCCCAAAACTTTTTCACCTATACAACAAGCAATTTAAATATCCACAACCGTTCAGCATGCACAATAGTAGAATTCATGCAACCAAACATCAAATCTTTATGGCCTCAGGCCTCTTTGTACCAAATAAATCGTTCTGCCATCTGAAACTGATCTCAACTTTTAGAACAACATGAATACGTTATCAAATTCCAAAATAACTTAACTGATCAACTTTTCAAACACTTGATCTTGGGGCTGCACCTAGTAACTCTAGGTTGCCTACGTACCCTTACTAAGGGATCAAGCCATACGTAGTTCTTTCAGCAAAACTTATAAGTAATTCAAATCCATCCGCTGAAACTCAATCAAGGGCTATTGATGTTAGAAAAATCTCCCATTTATCTTGTGTGCATAATATATATATATATATAATTAACATATTACTTATCAGTAGGAAAATGATAAAATTAATAAAATAGCATTAACCACGTGAAACCTTAATGTCAATACCAACAATTTAAAATAAAATATGCTTCCCTCTTTCACATGTAAAAACAAATTCATCACTTACGAGAATAGATATGATTTGTAGAAAATCCGTAAAACTTGGAAACCTTCAATTCTTGTCTCATAAAATCAGAAAATAGGTATTAAAACTTCTACTAAAAAATACCAAGATGAAATCATCAGTTTTAGTTTAAACCTCTTAAAACCAAAATACTCTCCACCTAGGCATATCTTCACTTGTGATCTGTCAATTCCATGATTTTCTATTTATTTCCCACATTATGCCGTCAATTCCTTGTGTCACATAATGTGACACATCCTCACAGGCCTCGGTAACACAAAGTCAACCCGAGTTGCATTCCTTGCAGAACTTGGGGGACATGTAGTCAACCCGAGAACGCACATCCTCGCAGAACTCGGGGGACATGTAGTCAGCTCGAGAATGCACATCCTCACTCCACACGGTTCAGGCATCCCTGAAACTTGTGGGGCATTTTCATGAAGGACAAACTGTTTCAAAGACAATTGGGGGGGGTACTCTCGTGGTGGGTTTGAAAACCATAATCCGAAACTTATCATAAACTTTCCCTTATTCCACAAATCCATTTTCCAACTCTTATATCAACATCCCAAAAATCAGTTATCAACTACACTTAAAATATAAACCACATTCTGTTAAGAACTAGTGTCCATGATTCAACATTTTCAAGCCACTGAGTATATATATTAAATTTAAACATATAATAAGATATTTAATTACTTTCTCGTCCACACCAAAATCTAGTTGATAAGCCGTTCACAACTTTACACAACCAAACATAGTATAATACCCTTAGAAAGTAAAAGCAATTACCTAATAACTCATAAACATTTGAATAATCCAATATCACCAGTCATATACTTTAATAATACTCATAATAACAATAAATAAATAAATAACAAGATAAACTTTGAATATCAGAATAACACCCAAGAATATCATAAAACACTAAAACATAAATTCATAATCCAAACACAATCAAAATAGTCCACAAAAAGTCAAGCCTCGTTTACATGGTCGTTCTAGCACTTTTCGAAAGGTGAAACTACCTCGGAAGACTCACAGTCAACTAAGGGTCAAACTTTCTAAATTGGGTCAACTGGGCCCTCGTTGCCCACGACCTCCCATTTCCGATCCGAGAGTTCCTACGTATTCAACAAGGTTTATTATACCTGTCCTGCACGTTTGGTCCGAATCGAACGGTCGGATCGTTCATGATCGCATGATCAGACAATTATCGTTTATCTAAACTTTGAATGATTGAATCGGAGTATCCGGAACTCCGAATCCCGATCCGCGAATTCCTATACGATCCTAGAATTGCCTAGATCAACATAGTTGAAAATGAAGTCGATCCAACAGTCAAAACATATCGAACCTGGATAACGCCTAATATGCGATATCCGATCGACAATCAAACGGTAACCAAATTGAAATCCGAACATACCGTCCTGCTCGGAACGCCATGAGGGTCATTTTAGAACCAAGAGGGACACCCAAACAGTGCCCATGCACCACCACATGCGCGGGCAGAGTGTGGGTGTCCAAAGCGATTTCGGCGATCGGAAAAATCTCCAAACCGCCGGTCAAGACTTATACCTACACAATCAAAACAATGAATGGAGCAACTTTTGTTCTTGGACCATGGCCAAAAAGTGGCCAGAGATAGTTGGATCGAAGCTGGAAACGTGTGGTTTTAACAGGAATTTCATGGCCTCGATATGGCGGCGACAACCACCTATGTCGTCGGACAACCTAAGAAACAGTAAGAGGGAGGGGAGGGCTACCTGTTCCAAGTGACGGTGCAGCTCAAGGTGGCCGGAAACGTCACCAGCGAGGGTGGCATTTTATGCAGGTTCTTCCTCTTGAAACCGTCATCAATTGCCGGGTTTTTGTTCAGAGAAAAGGGGTGGGTTGGGTAGAGGAGAGAGAGCGGAAGAGTTTGCAAGTAGTGGCATCGGAAATGATGGTCGGACGGCGTAGTTCTCGCCGTCTGAAAATGCTGCAAAAATCTGGGGGGGAGAGGCTGTCGCGACGAGAGGGAGAGAGAGAGAGAGAGAGAGAAAAGAAACCAAGTTTTTTTAAAAAAATTGCTTTTCGAAAAATTACGGTTTTGCCATTGGATTATTTTTTATCGTAACTTCTTCGTTGCAACTCCAATTTGAGCCCACTACGTGTCTACGGACTCATCTCGACGTGCTCTACGCAACAGTACTACGTAAATCTCTAAATTCTTTCCGGAACAAAGAGTCAACTTTTAAACCTATTAAAATATTCCCGGGATAAAATTGTCTTTTACTTGAATAAATTAATAATTAAATATTAATTTAGGATCGGGTTACTACATTAGAGCATTGTAATTAGGCCCGAATTGGGCCCTAATTAGGCCCGAATTGAACCCTATAAGCTTTTTGTTGGCGCTATACATATGGTGTTTTCAGCTCTTAGTATTCCACATTTGTCCGAATAAACCCAAATTTGGATATGTTTCAGTAGAGAGATGAACAACTTTCATGAAGGATGAAACTTAATTTGGGAGCTGGAAGTTGAAGTTTGGGCCCACTCCAACTGACTGCAGCAATGCATGTCTAGCCATATTTTGGCCATTTTGATGTTCATGGAACATTATCTTCCATTTTAGGCAAAAATACGATTTTTGGTACAAACAGTGGCTTTGGCATAAAAGCAATGAATGGCATGCAAGACCATGCGAACTGGTACTAAAGCAACTAGGATGCCAGTTTACTTCACCCAAGCAGGTATGCTTGAAGATGGTGGTGGTGAACTTTCATACTTTCGCTTCTTCAGTGTTGGCACCCCATCCTCAAAGTGGCAAGAGTCATGTCACAACCCGATTCGAGAATAAAGAATATTCCCGAATCAGGGTGCATGAATTGAAAGAAAGAAATAAAATGACTGAAAAATTGGTTAAAATACATTACCATTATATTTATTAAAAAAATATATAATAATCTTACAAGGGTACAAGATATAAATAAAAGTTTATGACTCTAAACTAATCCAACTTCTCTGGTTTCGGCTTTATCTTGCCCACTAATTGATTTGAAAAAACAAAATAGGTGAGGGATGAGCAAACCACCGCTCAGTGAGTAGATTATGTAATATGCCAGTCAAGCAATGTCATTTTCCACACTCTAGAAAAATATAATAAAAAGATACACAATCCAAATCATATCACATCATTACTTCATATCTTGGTTATCCTTCACAAATTGTACCCAGTACGTGACCCCTATTGGCCTCACTGCCCTATGTCCTCGTCTGGTACATTTATCCTTTGAATACCCCGTCACTGAAGTTCTCATGTTCCATGAATACCGTTTCCCTCTTTTCGGCCAAGGTAGCCGTTGGAAGGAACTTTTGGTCCTTCTTCTCTTGGATTGCGTAGGCGTGCCACCACCAAGCCACTGATTGGCTAGAATGGAAAAGGTTGGATTGTTATGTTCGCGCTTCTGACTTCTAACCAGCCGATTGATCGGCCAAGCAAGGAACCTCCTCTTGGCCTAGGTCCTTTCACTTCCTCGGGGTCGAGGATGGTTAGGTTTCGTATGGGTATTTTAGTATTTTTTGAGATTTTAATGATAATGATGCAAATTAAATTAAAAGATGCGATTGAACTTAAAGACAAGAATTAAAATGCAATAAAGTAAATCAAAGCAATAGATAAAGGTAAATTAAACGAAGAACGGAATAAGAACGATATGAATGATAAAGACAATAAAATAAAGCGATTTGAAATTAAATTAAACTTAAAGATAATTCGATAACAATTAAAAATAAAGCGATAAGCTTGAATCTTAAAACAACGTAAAGGAAAATGCAGGGAATTAAACTTACACTAACGAAAGTGAAGAACTGATCTAGTTTACTTGCTTGGGAAATAAAAACCTAGTCGAGGGATAGAAAATTGAAAGACAAAAAGTAGGTTTTTGTGTCTGATGTCGGGGTCTTTTACTCTTTGTCTAATGTAGTTTATATAGGGGCATTCGTTAGCCCATGGGCTGGCATTAAATGGCCAAAGGTCAACTTCGTTCAAAATCCTTCATTGTGTGGCTTCCTAAATTCGTGGAATTGATTTGAATGAGATCATCGGATTGCAAATCTGATCACTTGATTCTCTCCTCCTTAGGAATGTTCCAGATTGACATCACTCTCTTTGATTGCTTTCCTTGAATGGATCTTGTCACGTGCATGAAAATATCTGGAGGTTTTGGGCTTAACATCTGGTGAGACGATGTGGCTTCCGGAGTCTTTAATTTTGATTGAATATAATCCATTAATGCTGGGTGACTTGGAATTTCAATGAGTCCGTCTAAGAAACTTGGCCAAGGTCTACATGATTTTTTATCTTTCAATATTAATATATATATATATATTATATAGAAAGAGAGCTCGTACGCCATTTAGTTGGCCTTATACATATATATTGCTTACAGCCACTTTGAAACCCATGCCAATTTGATCCAAGCACGTGGGTTCTCTTGTGCCAAAACCAACTCTTCAACCAAACCTTTTATCCTCTAGCAAACTGACTCCAGCCAATTCGTGATTCTCCAGCCAACTTATCTCTCCAGCCAACT
>NW_018921482.1:9733-28710 GCF_002207925.1 Prunus avium
GAGGAGGATGAGGGTGTGGTGGTGGTGGTGGATTTGGGGGTTTTGGAGGAGATGTTGGTTGTGGTGGTGGTGGTTGTGGAGGTGGAGGTGGAGGTGAAGGAGGAGGTGGTGGTGGAGGTGGTGGACGAGGTGGAGGGGTGGTGGTTGTGGTGGTGGTGGTGGAGGATGAGGAGGAAGAGGATGTGGTGGTGGTGGTTGTGGAGGTAGTGAATGTGGTGGTGCAAGTGGTGGAGTTGGATGTGAAAGTGGGGGGGGGGTCATTTTTTAAAATGAATGATGGTATTTTGGGAATTAAAAAAATTCATTAAATGTTCATATCTTCTTCTTTTGAAAGCAGCTTTGAAAAGCAACCTAGAGTCTGCTTTTAAAAGCTGCTGTCAAAAGGCCATTGCTTTTAAAATAATCGGGATATTTTCTTTTTACCAAACACCTTAAACTGCTTAACTTTAAAGTGAAGCAGGTTTTTGGCCAAAAAAAGCAATCCCAAACGGGGCCTTAGGCAATCTAAAAATGAAGAAGGGCATTATTGCCCAAACACTAGAATCTTGTCCTTCTTTATAAATACTTCCCTCATTTTGGGCTAAATCAAAAGTCCCCCATAATTTAAACTATTAAGCAAGACATTTAAACCTCGATGTGGGATTTAGACTCTCAACAAAACTCGCTGTCCATTCTAAATAACCAAAATGATCGAGTAAAGCTTAGTCTTTGTTATTAAAAAAAAAAAACCAAGAATGACTAGGGCAAAGTGAACTATTTTAACTTTTGACGGACAATGTGAGATATGACGATAATTTTAAGGGCAGTAAAGCAATTAACCCCTAAAAAAGAAAGATAATTAAGGGATGGCCAATGTTGTGGCACTAATGAAATTTTTTTTGCCATAATTGACGGTTGATGGGACATGAACTGAAATTTTTTATTATATATATATATATATATATTTAGAAATTATGGAATTGCATTCATTCAGTCAAAAAAGTCACTAGCCACAAAAGGGCAATTACAATAATGAAGCGATCTAACGTCAAAATTAAGACAATCTAGGGCTACTACACTAATGATCATACAAGATCGAAGAGACTTTGGCATAGACATTCCAACTAAGAGTGCATAGCTCTCACAGACAACCAAAAATAGATAAAGTTTGAAAAAAACAAGCCATAACAAAACAAATAAAACTTTCACAAATGAGAGGTGGAAAGCTCTCACAAAGAAGAGGTGAAAAACTCTCACAAAATGATAGGTGAAAACTAAGCATAAAACTAAGAGTCTCTGCCACTTATTCCAAACATGAAGAAACCGCAAAAAAGATGGCGGTAGAGATTCGACATTAAAACGCGGGTGGAGATCCAACGTCGAGACACACCCGCCTGTGATGAGTGGAGGAAAAATTATTACAAAATAAGGACAAATAGGGAAAGGGGAGAGGGGAGGAAGAGAGGAGGGGAGAGGTGACTCTCAAAGTAAAAACGGTTATAAAATGTTTTTTTTTTGAGAGAGGGGCTGGGGGTAGAGCACTTCCAGCAATAAACTCCAGCCCTGGCAGGACAAGGCTCGAGCCCAGGCAACAGCTTCCAACGGGCCAAGCTTGCCCAGGCAAGCCGTGGGCCCCATGAGACAAGGCCAGCCTGACCTCTAGACTGGATTTGCTGACGTCAGCAACAACAAAAATTATTAAAAATCTTTTAAAAATCTAAAAAATACTAAAATTTTCAGAATTTTTTTAAAAATAAATACTTAGTCATATTTTTCACTTCCCACACCAAAACTCTATACAAATTACTCTCCTCATATCTCTGTTGCCATGGCAATAGGTGGAAACACACCTTACTTTTTGCAAGGGCTGCCACTATTCACGTGAATAATATCTGCCCTTGCCTCCCCTTGCCATTTACCATGGTAAATGGGTGGAAGTGCTCTTAGAAGGGACTTATACAAATTTATTATTGAAATTGTTAAAAGTAGTAGGAATATGGAATGTTATTGATAAGAAATAAATGAATAAAATTGCTACAGCAGATTTGTCTGATTAGACAATAGATAAGCAGAGGATTATGCAGCTGCTGCAGAGAGAGCGCTTAGTTCCTCTACTCATGAAAATGAACCCATAGCAGGCAGCCATGGAGTCTCTGTCTCCCTCTGCAACATTCATCATATCCACAAAATTCTCACTCAAACCTCGCAAAACCCAGTCCCAAACCCCCACTACGAACCTCAGATTCCCCATCTCACCAACCCATAAGAACCCATTTACTTTTTATTCTGTTTCTCACAGTTCTTGTAGTTGTTTCTCAGTTAAAACATGTGCAGCTTCAACATCAACAACAGCGACACCTTCCACTTCTCTTCCTATATCTTCCACTTCCAGTGACAACCGCCACTGGATTGTGCTCATGGAGGCTCCTCCACAAGGGGTGCATTCGAAACAAGAAGTTATTGAATACTATGTTAAAACCCTTCAAAGTGTTTTGGGCAAGTGGGTATGCTATAAATTCTTTTCTCCAGTATGGCATTGCTTAGATTTTCGCCTGAATTGTGTTTTAATGTTTTTGTTTTCAGTGAGAAGGATGCTCAAATGTGTATATATGATGCTTCTTGGGATACCCATTTTGGCTTTTGCTGTGATATTGAGGAAGAAACTTCCCGCAAGCTCGCATGTAAAATTCTATCATTTTCACTGATGTTTTATTGAATTGGTTTTTGCTACAGACTAGATGTTTGTGTTCTTTTTTGATTGTCATGAAATGAGTGCTTCTGAGATGTTCTGTTTGAAGAGATAATGAACTTCTATGAGGTTTGGTCATTCGTTATTGCTAATGTTGTTGAATGACTTAATTATTTGTATGTAATTTATGTAGGTTTACCAGGGGTTTTATCAGTTAAGCCTGATCCGGATTATAGTTCTGCAAAAAAGGATTATAGTCCACCAAATGTTCAATCAGGTTTTATGTCTTACCCTCAAAGTGGAAATACTTTCTTATTTCCTCTTTCTGACACCAAAAGGTGGCTCGTTCGAATGGATAAACCCAGCATTGGGGTTGTAACAAAGGCGCAAATGGTTGATTATTATGCTCAGATACTAACAAAGGTCTTGGGGAAGTAAGTCTTAGATTCTGAGCATCAATGCTGTTTGCGTTCTTAAACTATTTTGTTTTTTCTAATTGGTACTGTATTTTGCTCTTTTGGTAGTGAGAAGGATGCACAAATGTGTATTTATCATGTTTCCTGGCAATCTAACTTTGGGTTCTGTTGTGAACTTGATGAAGAGTGTGCACGGGAAGTAGCTGGTTAGTGTATGCTCTTAGTTTCTCTATGCCACATTTGTGTTAACAATTGTCTTCTTGAGGACTAATGATTCTATATGCTGCAGGTGTTCCTGGTGTTTTATCTGACGAGCCTGACAAGAATTGGGAGTCGGAGAACAAAGATTATGGAGGTTTTCTCCTCTTCTAACTTTTATAAGATCTTTCTTGAATAATATCTACTTACGGTTATCATCTTAGAATCAGATGTAATATCTTCTAACTCGTTGCTAGGTTAGGCTTTGCTTCTTGATTTGAATGCCTTTTAAACTGATGTTGCAAACCTAATGTCTTCTTTTCAACTTCAGAGAGCAATGTCACTGACGAGATAACTTATAGAGCAATTTAATTAAATTTGTTGAGTAACTTTTGATGTCCTTAGAGAATTGTTTCTTACTACTTGTTGAAAAATTTAAATGTGTCATTGTAATTTTAGTCCAAAAGGTTGGACTTAGAAGGTTATGCAGATCGATGCCCAGATGACTTTGTTCCTTGGTCAACAAATGAATAGGAATTGGGAAGACTTTGATAATGTATAACACAAGAAGATTTTCAGAGCAATTGTTAAGATTGTGAAGGTGTATGGCCATGCAATAGAAATCACATAATCCCGCAAACATAGAAATATTTTGAATTTTGATATGGGCAGAAAATGGTGTAAATGAGATTAACCACAAGGAGAAAGCTGAAGGAAATAATTGCTACAGCCGAATTTGTAGGTTATCTGACACCATGAGATGGTGCAAACCTCATTTCAAAGTTAAATATTACACATCCTGGAATGTAAAAATAGAAAGAGCTTGATTTCATGGTATGTGAAAGTCTTGGAGTTTTGCCAATAATTGTCAGAAGGGACCTGTTACTGATCATAGAAAGAACAGATTCAGCAGATGACAGGTCATGGGTTCCTGGTCCTGAGTATTTTTTCCTATGGAGTTCTTCAATACATCATTTTGGTTACTCATTCCTTAACAATTCTTAAATATTTGGGAAGAGGCTTGGTAGTATCTGATAATCTGATGGAGCTTGACGTGTGTTGAACTATAGTTTTCCTTTAAATTATTAGCTTTATTCCCGATCCCTTGCACTAAAGGATGACATCTTTTGTACCATGTTTATCAAGTTGTAGGAAACATGCATTTATTAGTGATTTCAATATAGTTTTTTCACCTCGGTCATTTTTGTTTATTGCTGATGGTTTATATGAAGTTAAAGTTTCCTGAAGGAACATGAAATGGGTTGTTAACAACCTGACATTATTATTCGTAATTACAAACAATTATGGTTTTTTTTTTTTAATTTTCTTTTTAAGAGTGCAATTGATGATAGTTGTTTTTTCCCAACATTATTCGGGTCCTTTTCTATTTAATGGCACCAATGCTAACCATTACAGCAATATAATATTTTCAAATAGACAATCAAAAACACCCCTGTAATGCTAACTATGTTTTAACTCTTTACTAGAGTTATCCGTTGTAATTATTCAAAAGATCTCGATATTCTTCAATATGTGTAGCTTCTTTCTCCCTCTCATTGCATATTCACTTGAAATTGCTAAAATCATTTTAGTTTCTGAACAGGCCTATCATTTTATACATCTGAGAAAACCCTCCGGGCAGCATTTGAAGGCTTTGGTGAGCTTGTTGAAGGTACTACACTTTTTTTTAAGCATAAAATGGGGTTTTCAATTTGATGGCAGTATATGCTCATTCTAATTAAATGTTTGCCTCAACAGTTAAAATAATAATGGACAAAATTTCTAAAAGGTCCAAAGGTTATGCATTCATAGAATACACCACGGAGGAAGCTGCTAGTGCAGCACTCAGAGAGATGAATGGCAAGGCAAGTTTCAACATGCTCTTCATTTTTATAAACTGATTCGAATAAATCAAACACGTAGGCGTAGTCTTTCTTGTCTTTGGTACATGTTTTACATGTTCATAAAACAGATCCAACACTCTGAAGAGGAAAGCTTAGCCTATTTTTTGTTGATGATTCTTGCAGATCATTAATGGCTGGATGATAGTTGTTGATGTTGCCAAGACTAGCCCTCCAAGATACAGCAGGAGTCAGAGCAGACCAGCAACCAGATGAAAGAGAGAGAAGGTTATAGAGAGATTTGTCACTAAGAATTGAATTATTTTGTGCCCAGCATCCTAAATATTGACATTGAGTTCATATAAGGAACTTTGTCAGTACCACAATATTTTTGCATTTTCAAAGAATTGACCTACATATTTTCTGTTGCAATGATAAGAGCCCATGGGTAGAACTTGCCCCTAAAAACCGGCTAATAAGGAAGTGTACCCAAATGCTCTTAAACCATCCTAGGATCTGCTATTTTTCCATTATTTTTCCAAAGTGATATCTCGAGTCCTAAAATGCAGGATAGTGGCATTCAGCTGTTGGCTCCTTGTGCCTTTTCCCTTTTAAAATATGGCCCAAGTGGCTACCACAAGCTGCATAGTGATCTCATTTCTCCTCTCATTTGGGCCAGGATAACAATGTAAGGCTCTAGGCTGGCCCTCACAGAATGCAGGCCAATAGCATCCAGAATCAAACTTGGTAGTTGACGGTTTAAGGACCACATTCATTGGTTTAAAAGTTTGAGGACTCAAATGAAGACTTTTGAAAAATTCAGGGACCATTCATGATACAAACTCTAAATGGGGTGACTTTTAACTCATTTCATCTGCTCAAGTTATGAAGACTTTTAAATCAAAATAATTTGTTTGGCTTTGAAGTAAGTCTATTTATGGATACTGTAATTATGATTTTTTATTATAGAGAAATAGTACCAATAAGGTCACCAAATTTAGAAAAGATACACAACTTTCCAAGTGTTGCAACGAAATTGTTGAATTTCAGAATGTTTCTAGAATGGAAAATTCCACGAATGGAAATAGTACTAATGTCACCAAAATTTAGAATTTACTAATTTTCTCGCATTTCATTTAATTTTAAGGGGGTGTATCTAATTCAAACTTTTAATGATTTTTAAAAGCCTGGTGGTATTCAATTTAAATTTTTAAGGAGTTTATAAAAGTTTGGTGGTATTCAGTAATGACTTTTAGAAAGTCTTTAAAAGTTTGGCGGTATCTAAAAAGTTAATGACTTTTAAAAAACTTATTAAATAAATGAATTTTTCATACTTTTAAGGCTAATGGTTAACTGTATGAAAGTATTTAATAATTTGTCTATGAATACACCCCTTAATCATTGTAATCATCTATGCATTTTCTCGAGTCCCTTTTCTAAGCTGTAAAACCTAACCTATTGCTTTGCATCATGATGCTCATATATATATATATATATAAGACTGCCAGTTTCTTCCACCCACAATATCACTTCATATCATATAGTTCTTTATTTTTCAACACATCCGAAATCTCTGCTTTTAGATGGAGAAGCAAACAGCCATAGCCTCTTCTTGTCTCTTCCTTTTATACATCGCCACGTTTACAGGTTAGTGCTAAGTACAAAAACAAATATACATGTTCTTGATAATCATATATTAACTGTAGCCACAAATTATTATTTAGACAAAGCAAAATGTATTATATTGTCATATTTACTCTTTGTCCCTTATTGCCTTTGATATATAATGGAAGAAGTTCTTGAAGCACATCATCACCATCATCGTCATAATCGTCATGGTTCTGTGAAGCTTTTCGTTTTCGGGGATTCGTATGCTGATACTGGAAATACTGGAAAATCTGTGTCTGCTTCATGGAAGGAACCTTATGGCATCAATTTTCCGGGAAAGCCAGCTGGTCGATTTTCAGATGGTTTCGTGCTCACTGATTATATAGGTTCCTTCTCTCTTAAGAGTATTTTCCTCAATCCAAAAATATATGTTAGATTATGAGTGTATGTTTGCCTCTATAGTTGAATTTTACTTTTTCTAGTACGTTTACATGTGAAATATTTGACAAGAAATTACTCTTCATATATTATTTAAACATGGACAATTCAAATATATATTTTTAGGTCTATTTATTTGCAAAAATAAATTAAACCGTAACACGCATAAAATAAATTTTATAAAGTTAACAAAACCAAAACAAAAACAAAAACAAAAACAAATTTAAACAAGAAAATCAAATATACATCTTTGGATTTAAATATTCACCATTGGAGCAAAAACTATATTTACACCCTTCGGATATGTAAAGAGGATGTTAAAGTTGCTTTACACCCCTTAAAATACACTGCTCTTACTACTAGATTGGGATTGTGAGTGCATGATTTTATCTATATTTTAATTTGTAATTGCATTATTGTTTGTTTAACCAAATTCTAAAAACAAAAAGAAAACAAGACAAAAACCAATATTTTATTTTATTTTAATTTTGTTTTATGAAATGCCTCTCTGAGATGTTGCGATGTATTGCAGCTTCCTTTTTGGGCATAAGCTCTCCAGTGCCTTACACTTTGAGAAAATTTGTGAAGAAATCAAAACTAGAGTCTGGGATGAACTTTGCATATGGAGGGACAGGTGTTTTTGATACAGTGTTTGGTGGACCAAACTTGACCACCCAAATCGACTTTTTCCAACAGCTGCTTGAACAAAAACTCTATAGTACCAAAAATGACGTCGTTAACTCGTCCATTGCTCTCGTATCAGTTGCGGGTAACGACTACGCTGCTTATTTTGGCAACCACACTGAGGTAAGTGGTTAAGCTAACTCTATCTGTTTGTTGACATGCATCATGCATGCAATGTAGGCAAGTCGTAAAGCTTTTATTTTATTTTATTTTTCTTTAATAATTTAAGTGAGACATGTGTGCAACACATGATTTTATGTAATAGATTCTATAACAGAGTTAGCATATGGAGCCAAATTATGGATTTTGAAAAATCGAGATGACATAAGTTTTTCTTTAATGTAAAAAAATGAAAAATAACGTACGAGTTCATGTGAGATTTCTAAAATTTTACTTAATTATTATTGTACCGCACAATTATCATATCTTCAGGATTTCGCAGTGGTCACCAAATCCATTATTAAGCAGCTTGCTGTGGATCTAGAGCGTATACATGGTTTGGGAGTGAGAAAAATAGCTGTTACAGCAATAGGGCCCCTGGGATGTCTGCCCCGCATGACTTCCTTTCTTTCATATCAGAATTGTAGTGAAGTTGCCAATTTGGTTTCAATTTTCCATAACCAGATTTTGCGTCAAAAAGTGGAAGAGTTGAACAAGGAGACTAAGAAATCTTCATTTGTAATCTTGGATCTTTATAACGCATCTCTGTCTGCAATTATGCTCCCAAAACACCATCAAGGTAATTAATTAATTAACTCTTTGTGGTGAGCGGTAATTTTGTCCTTTCTACTAGTATTACTTTCGGATATGTCACATTTACTCATCACCTTGCTCACCACCTTTCTAATAAAGGTCGATATCACCTATGTGGGTCCTCCTCATCTGTATACAAGGTGGTCAAGAAATATAAACTCATGTATACTACTTTAACTTTTTTTTGGATAGCAGGATACTCGACACTCCAGATTAATCCACTGAAGCCATGTTGTGTTGGGGTGAGCAAAGAATACTCATGCGGGAGTGTGGATGAGAATGGAGCAAAGAAGTACATTGTATGCGATAAGCCCAAACTTTCTTTCTTTTGGGACATGATTCACCCTTCGCAGAATGGCTGGCATGAAGTTTATTCCGCTATAAAATCTTCTCTTCGTCAATTGTATTTGTGATTTGTTGTGTAGTTTAAATATTGGCCCTAAAAGGTTGGTTTACCCAATATATCATAATAGATATAAAAGAGACTAATAGGTGGTTGGATTGCTTGATACTTTATCAACTTCTTTGCATGATAGAAGTACAAATAGTGTGATTTTAACTAGCTAGAATAAGAAGCCAGCACATAAGATATAAAGCGATCCATAGAAAACATTAAAATGAGCATCCACGCTTAATAAATATGCATTCGCATATCTTCTTTGTGCAAAATAAAAACACATTCGCAACGAGCTACAGTGACACTGTAATGTACTTTCGAATTCCACATTTTCTTAGTTAAGCTAAAATGAAGTATTTTAACATGTGTTATTGAATAGACTAACTGTCCGGTTAAGCAAGCCCTGCCGCTTGCTTCCACCCAGACAAAAAATGTGAGCTCCTAGCGCGAAAGGTTGCTTTACAAAATATATATAAGGCGCATTAGCGCTTTAGTTTTCAATTCAATAAGGGGAGATTTCCATACTATAGGTTAATATACAATTAGATTAATATTTTACAATTTACTAGTATTTTAGGGGACATATCATGCCTATTGATATATATATTTATTTTGCCAAAGTTAAGAAGAGGAGGGGGGTTTTATTAGACACCTTGCCAATGTGTCATAGGGGTTCTTTAAACCTAAGGAAATCTGTGGGAGCTATTTCTTCCCACGAGGATATGCGATTGAAAGATTACCCTTTCTTCTTTGCCGCATCTTTCTCCCTGCAAAATAGATTGAAATAAGAGGACCACACCCGGGGGGTGTTGACCGAAGGCCCTCCAATGCCTAAGTTAGTTCAATTGATTTAGGAAAAACAATAGCTAAATAGGGTACGGAGATATATATGTAAGGTGTAAACTGGGTGGGCGAAGCCGTGAGTGGTGGCTGGAGCCTTGTGTAAAAGGGAGAGAGAGTATGGCGGCTAGGGTTTGTGAGGGATAATCTCTGCAGAGTTTCAGTAGGAATTTAGATGTACCTCAACGCTTGTGCGTAGCCATCTATTTATAGGGGCCTCGGAGGCTAGGGTTTTAGAAGAATAATTCTGCAGATGGAAAGGAATTATTCTTCCCTGATTTTGCGAGATTGGCTTAATTAGGGATTTGATAATTAAGGTAGGAATCAAATCAATCCCAATTAAATCAGGTAACTCCCAATTAGGTCAAATAATCCCCAAATAGAAGGAAATATTTGACCTAGGGTTTTGCTACAATTTGGCTCCCACAAAAGCAGCGTGCAATGACGATTTTCAGGTATCTCAACAAGAACAAGAAAAAGAAAAAAGAAAAGTGAGTAGGATAGTTAAGACCTCGGATAAAGAAAAAAAAAGATGATTACCACGGGTCTCTTTAACAACCATTCCCAGATTGAATCGAAGATCGGGACCAATAGCATCTATGGTATTATCAAAAGAGGACAAAGGACGGCCAAGGACCGAGAACAGTCTCTTTCCTGTGCTATCAAGAACTAAAAGAAGGACAAGAAGGAGCAGGAATTGCGGGATACTATAGAGATAGATGGCTATGAGACCAGCATAGCCCCCATCAAACAGTTGAGGGGGTAGCTCATAACTTAGTTTCCCCTCTAGATCATTGATCCGGGAAAAGATTTCCTTCCTTCCCTTCGTCTATTCTCGTCTCGAGAGGTCTTGACGATACCCTTCTGGAGAACTGCCTTGGCCTAGTCATAGGATCGGGTTGACTATACAGACCTGTAAACTTAAATGAGCAGCGTGAAAACTTCACCAAAAGCTTGATGACTTGGTGTAGCCCAACAAGAACAACAACAACAAAAAGTGAGTAGGATAGCTAAGACATCGAATAAAGAAAAAAAAACGATTACCACGAGTCTTTTTAACAACCATTCCCAGATTGAATTGAAGATCGGGACCAATAGCATCTATGGTATTATCAAAAGAGAACAAAGGACGGCCAAGGACCGAGAACAGTCCCTTTCCTGTGCTATCAAGAACTACAAGAAGGACAGGAAGGAGCAGGAATTGCGGGATACTATAAAGATAGATGGCTATGAGACTAGCATAGCCCCCATCAAACAGTTGAGGGGGTAGCTCATAACTTAGTTTCCCCTCTAGATCATTGATCTGAGAAAAGATTTCTTTCCTTCCCTTCGTCTATTCTTGTCTTGAGAGGTCTTGACGATACCCTTCTGGAGAACTGCCTAGGCCCAGTCATAGGATCGAGTTGACTATACAGACCCTGTAAACTTAAATGAGCAGCGTGAAAACTTCACCAAAAGCTTGATGACCTGGTGTAGCCCAACAAGAACAACAAGAAAAAAGAAAAGTGAGTAGGATAGCTAAGACCTCGGATAAAGAAAAAAAAATTTGATTACCACGGATCTCTTTAACAACCATTCCCATATTGAATTGAAGATCGGGACCAATAGCATCTATGGTATTATCAAAAGAGGACAAAGGATGGCCAAGGACCGAGAACAGTCCCTTTCATGTGCTATCAAGAACTACAAGAAGGACAATAAGGAAAAGGAATTGCGGGATACTATAGAGATAGATGGCTATAAGACTAGCATAGCCCCCATCAAACAGTTGAGGGGGTAGCTCATAACTTAGTTTCCCCTCTAGATCAATGATCCGGGAAAAGATTTCCTTTCTTCCCTTCATCTATTCTCGTCTCGAGAGGTCTTGACGATACCCTTCTGGAGAACTGCCTAGGCCCAGTCATAGGATCGAGTTGACTATACAGACCTGTAAACTTAAATGAGCAGCGTGAAAATTTCACCAAAAGCTTGATGACCTAGTGTAGCCCAACAAGAACAACAAGAACGAGAAAAAGAAAAAAGAAAAGTGAGTAGGATAGCTAAGACCTCGGATAAAGAAAAAAAGACGATTACCACGAGTCTCTTTAACAACCATTCCCAGATTGAATCGAAGATCAGGACCAATAGCATTTATGGTATTATCAAAAGAGGACAAAGGACGGCCAAGGATCAAGAACAGTCTCTTTCCTGTGCTATCAAGAACTAAAAGAAAGACAGGAAGGAGCAGGAATTGAGGGATACTATAGGGATAGAGTTTAAGGAGGAGACATGAATTTTTATTTCTTTTATTGTTGCTGTTACAATAGAAAAACGAAAAAAAAAAAATTCCCCAATGTAAAACTGTAATCATTGATGTACACAAGTGGGCCTCTAACCTACGCCATATAAGTAGAGGTTATAGTGCAGCAAAACATGGCTACCAAACCCGTCCTTGTGTAAATGTCCTACGTGGGTTTTATATATACAATATTTAACATATTGATATATATAACATGTACGTTAAAAAGAATTGGGGGCCCTAAAAAATTGGAGGCCTTGTGCGGTGGCACCACTTGCACACCCTCAGGGCTGCCACTGCTTATGGTGAACAAAAAGATGAACCCTACAACAAATAATATAGGTCTACTAGTCTGCAAGTCTATATCTTTTTTCATTGGACTAGATGCTGTTGGCATGATGCCTATTGATCTTAGTTGCAGTATCTTTGTGGTAAGAAGGGGGCGCTTGAACAAAGGTATGATTTGGTCACTGAGGCCCATCCAAGTACAGTAGTGTTTTAGGGTTTAGGGTGAGGTACATCATAAATATTTTTAGGGTTTAAACCCTAAGCTACATCAGAATAATTAAGGAGTGAGCAAAATTGGATTTAAAAAAATTACAATAATTGCTAGGCTTTGAAGTAAGGTTATTTATAGAATTATATAGTAATGTCGAGAAAATGAAAATGAAAATGAAAATGACACTATTAAAAGTCACCAAAATTAATAAATATTCAAACAAAAAACAAATCCGTTTTTTTCTTTTCCTTTTCTAAGCTGTAAAACCTATTGCTATTAAGTAGGGTACATTGTATCATGCCCATATATATATATATATAAACGCCAGTGTCTTTCACCCAAAATCTCTGCTTTCAAATGGAGAAGCAAACCACCATCGCCTCTTCTTGTCTCTTCCTTTTATACATCGCCACTTTTACAGGTTAGTTCTTCATAACTAAATATATATGTTCTTGATATCAGCCTTTATATTTTTTGTAGATAAAATAAAATTGTATTTATTTGTTCCTTTATTGCTTTTGATATATAGTGGCAGAATTTCTTGAAGCTCATCATCACCTTCATCAGCGCAACAGTCATGGCTCTGTGAAACTTTTCGTCTTCAGGGACTCGTATGTTGGAGAAATTTTTGAATGTTCCAGGTACACCACGTGTTTGGTGTACCATCCAATAAACATAGAACATGTGGAATTATTATCCAACTTACTGCATTTCTTCTTATGACATGTGGCAGACTGCATTGGACATATTCCATATGTCTTCCGTCTATTTGATGGTACACCAACCACGTGGTGTACCGGCAACACTCAAAAATTACTCGTGGATCTGCCACTGACTATATATATATTACATGCTTCCTTGCACCCAAATTCGACCCTCTCCTCATACATTAATATTTTAGAATATTGCTTTTTGAAAAAGAAAAAAAAGTACCAGACTTTTACAATTAATGGTAAACTGTAACAGTCAAGCAATGATATGATTATGAAAAGTAAATAATTTAACAATTAATTTAAGTGAACGCAACCTTCTGATAGTTAATATAAGCTATTTTAGTGTTGGGAATTATTTATTGAAAAGTATATATAATAAAGGCAAGTTAATTGCTTCTACAGTAATAAATAAGTACATACATTAACTATAACATGCATGTTTGCGATGCATTGCCCTCTAGAGATACGACCGTAAGACATAAACAATAGATAATATTAATTGAGTTACATTTTGAGCTAGTTGAACCTCTAAGCAACTTTTAAGAGCCATTGCTTGACTAGAATACTAGATTATCGTTATGATCATTTTAGTAACCATCGAAATCATTGTGTTCATCTATTTACTTCATCATCTTTAAATGACTAATAATCCTTATACGAGACCTAATAATTAAACAGTTTGGATCTTCGAACATGCAATCCCTATTGGGTTTTGTTAAAAATAAGTACCTCTCAATAAGTTTTCTAATTGTATTAGTCTTTTCAATTTTAGTAACTCCTCAATTCTATTAGCTTGTTCTTGTTTTGTTGTCGTTTATATTACTCTCTTGCATTGGTGTATTAACATTTCTTCTAAGTAACATCTAATATAAAAAGTTATTAACGTAATGGAATTTTTCTGCTAAAAAAATACAGAAATGTCACTTGAGCTTATACACAAATTTCAATAATAATTTAGTGTCTGCAGACGAATCATGGAATTTGAAAAATCGAGATAACATCTCTTAATAGTTTTTTTTTTTACAAGCGATAATCTACTCTAAATTAATATGTTGTTATTGTATTATAATTATCTCAATTATAACAAGATGTCATTGTTGAACAATAATCTACTATTAATTTTTCTCGAGGAGTTATGTTTGCTTTTTTACATATATTCAAATTCAAGATTCCATCATTTTCTACGGAACTTTAATCAAACACAACATTATTAAAGGGTTTAGATGTTTCCAAACTATGTGGGGGTTCTTGGCATGTCCATAAATACATACATGATATATTGAATTTTGAAGAGACTTTATACTAACTTGATCGCACTCGTCGTATCTTCCAAAATGACAGGATTTGGCAATGTTTACTAATCTATTATTAAGCAGCTTACTTGTGGATTTGAAGCGTATACATGATTTGGGAGTGCAAAAAATAGCGGTTACAACAATAGAGCCCCTAGGATGTCTTCCCGGCATAACTTCCTTTCTTTCATATCAAAACTGCAATGAATTTGCCAATATGGCTTCAATGTTCCACAACTAGATTCTGCTTCAAAATTGGAAGAGTTGAACAAGGAGACAAATAATTCTGCATTTGTCGACTTGGATCTCTATAATGCGTTTATGTCCGCATTGAAGCCCCCAAAACATCATCAAGGTAATAAATCCCTTTTCCGCAAACGCTAATTGATCCCTTCTACTAGTATTACTTTTGGATAGTGCTATTTGTTTTACATTTACTGATCACTTTGCTCACCGCCTTTTTAATAAAAGTAGGTACAATCATGTGGGTCCTTTTTAAATACATTTATAAGCTGATGGTCAATAAATGTGGTCCTACTCATGTATATATGTCTATCACATTCTTTTTTCGATAGCAGGATATTCGGCATTCCAGATTAACACACTAAAGCCATGTTGTGTTGGGGTCAGCAATGAATACTCATGCGGAAGTGTGGATCAGACTGGTGCAAAGAAGTACATTGTATGCGATAACCCTGATGTTTCTTTCTTTTGGGATACGGTACACCCTTCACAGAATGGTTGGCATGAAGTTTATGCCGCTATAAAACCTTCTCTTCATCAATTGTATTCATTTGGTTGGCATGATGTATAGTGTAGTTTAGACTTTGGCCCTAGAAGTTGGATTGCTTGAGAATCGCCCAATATATATCATTTGGTATGAAGAGACTAAAGATAGGGTTGGATTGCATGAGAATTGATCAATGTTTTCTTTGCATGAGAAGTAGTAATTAATTTCAAACAAGATAATTTTAAGTGAACCTAGCTTGAATAAGAAAGAAAGTGATACTAGAAAACCTTAATGGGCATCAACGCTTAATAAAACGCATTCGAAATCCATTGAAGATTAATGTACATTCGAATGCCAATTTTTCTTATCTGATCGTGAATGAAGTGTGTGTTACATTATTGAACAGATGAGCTTTTTATTTGATTTATTTATTCTTGCAATTAGATATTTAACAATTTATTAATATTTTAGGGGACATATCATGCCTATTGATCTGAGTTGCACTATCTCTGTGGTAAGCAAGGAAGGGGGCTGCCAGAACAAAGGTTACAAAATCTAACAACTATACCACACTAGGCCTTTATACCCTGAAACTACATCTCAGTATAAGAATTCTATGTAATTTAAGAATTTTATGTAATTTTCAATTCCTTCATCTAAACGGAGGGTATGTAGCAACACCAACAACTCAATCACTCAAAAATCACATTAGAAGGGACGGGTGAAAGGGAGGCGAGAGATGTAAAGGTTCTCCTATCTTCCAAATTGAAGAACAAATTAATACATACAAAGTTATACCATCAAGGATTTATATCCACCGTCTCACTTTCTTGTCAAATATCCCTCCTCCATATGTAGAAATGAAAATCTCAACAAGAAGGGGAAATTGCATCCAAATAAGTAAGGTGACTGGAACGCTAGCGAGGAAAATGATTGGAATGACAATCCATAGTCTTTCATGAAGCATAAGGAAAAGAGCAGAACAAAAGGCAACCATCATGGAAACGATGGAGATCAAGAGCGTTGACAGGCCGATTATCATCTTTGTGGGTAAGGATTTGAGGAAATCGTCTTCTGCATATCGTGATGTAAGGATTCCCAAAAACATCAACACTGAAGTTGTGGAAGAAAAGAGTGATATAGCATCTGAAACTATAAAAACCATAAACATCTTTTCATCTAAGAACAAGGGAAAGCCTGTTCCTCCATTGTTTCCACCAGGCACCGTGAAGGCTGCAGCAAACATGATGGTAATAGTGAGAGCACCTACAACTGTACAAGAAGTTGCTGTATCTTTCATCCACTTTTCTCCTTCTTCCTTCAATTTATTATGGTTCTGGGTAAATAGTTGATGGGGTCTCATACCCTGTTCATTGAAAACTCCCACTCCCGAGGGTAAAACTACATTACTTTCCACCTCCTGCATTTCATTAAACATATAAACCTCAAGTTCGTTGTGGCTACCAGGTAACTTACTCTAGAATCACTGCTTTTATGGAAGGCAACATAACACATGAAAGAAATACGACAAGGAGCATTGTTGACCACAACGTAATAAAACTTGTCAGGATTTCATTGTTTGCTTGTTTACTTTTGTACTACCTATTTTTTATGAGGCACGTCAAATTTTTTTAGTTACTAAATATTAGTTTGTCGGGATCTCACCTCGTGCATTTCATTAAATAAAACCTTTCAATAAGAGAATGCAAAACACAACAAGCTCCTGAATTGTTTCGTAAAATTATTAGACATAAACAAACTAAAAAGCAGAGCCACCTGACTGTATCCTCCTGTACATATCAAATAGAGCCATAGAACCATACCGGCTAAACCCAAACCCTACGTTGCCCAGTAACATCCTCGCCTTGCGGCTCCAAACCCAAGTCAAAGCTGAGAACTGGAGCCAAATCCTTGTGGTAGCCATGTACATGGGCCAAAAGACGACGACTGTCACGACGACGACGATTCCACACCGCAAAACAAAAAATACAAAAAATGGAGAGCTGAGTAGAAGAACTGGGAGGGGGAGTGGAGGAAGGGGAGGGAAGGAGGGAGGCACCGACCCACAAGAGGGCGGCAACATGGGTTTTCTTAAATTTTTTCTTGTTCGCCTGTTAATATAATAAACGTGAAAAAGGGTTGGGCCTGCAACTTACTTCATGTTACCTAGAATTTAAACCTACGTTTCCCAACTTGAAACAAAAGAGCATTTTACCCTTATCAAATATGCCTTACAGTAAAATATGCGGGTGTGTGGTGTCACATTTTTAACCTTTGGATGAATTTTAAAAGACATGTTTAGAATAAAAACAAGTTGATCGTAGCAGAGAAAAACGTTTTCATGAGTCCGAACTGCCTCCTTCCCAAAATCATTCAATCAGACCGCAAAACCTCCCATCCTCTCATCTAGGGTCTCCACCTCACTTTCCATATGGCACCTCAACTACACTAGAAAGCCCTACCGCCACTAGTTTCATGGACAACATATCAACCCACAACCACTTTTACAAGCTACCACTCCAGCACCTAATATCCCACAACTAGCTCTAAATACAATTAATTTACAGGAAAGATATAGAATGAAGATATCTAACCTTGAACCATTGTCTTTCCCTCTGCATTTGCAAGGCTGCACCTGAAATACGATCAAGTTTTTCTGCTGGAGATAGCATCCCTGGAAGATGTAGCATATTATTTCCAGAAGCATCTGCAAATGTTGCTGTAAACACGAATTTCCTGCGACAAATGAGACAAGAACACGTGTACAAAATAATATTTGTATTAATGAAATTTAGGGTTACAATCTCTGTATTGAATCCTCTGATTCGATCTCCAAAGTGTTTAAAGAAAATTTGTGTTTGATACAAGGGTCGTAGAGACTTGATCTTGATCAAACGGGTAGCACAAGGCTTGTTTGAGTGTTTGGATTTTTCTAGGGTGGAGGAACCGGCACGTATTTGTTGTGCTTGGTGGCTCTTCCAAAGTGAGGTGAAGAATGCAGAGAGTTTTCTGTTTCTTCTGAGTGCTTGGGTGCTCCTTCTTTCATCTTGAGGCCTCCTATTTATAGGCTCTTGCAGGATGCTTGACCTAAATATTGAAGCCTCCTATTTATAGGCTCTTGTAGGGTGCTTGACCTGAATAACTTTCCCTATTTAAAACCTTGTTTTATGGGATTTTGATTTGATTTAAATCAATTCCCATAATCTGGAAATTTAACCTTCAATTGATTGACCTGATTAATATTTGATTTAAATCAAAGTCAATCACAGAAGATTCATTCCCTTAATTTTGTCTTCATCTTGAACCGTTTGATGCACTCCGTCGGATGTCGACACGTGTCACTTTTTTGACAACTAATCCGATTTTGATGAGTCATACGCCACATGGGCGAATTATGGGGCCCACAACTTAATCCACCAAGCCCTAATTATTTTCTTCATTTAGTGGAATTTAATTCACCAAAATTTCATTGTCTACAAATTGCCCCCACTTCATGATGCACCGTAGATATGTGCTTTGTCACATGTAGGAGGTGCAGCTTGAAGTGTTACTTCTTCATGTCTTTCCAATAATTTGGATTGCTTCCAACGTGGAGCTTTGAAAGTTACCCCCCCCTTTTTTT
>NW_018921482.1:34927-45600 GCF_002207925.1 Prunus avium
CATGAGTATCAAATTTTCCTTCCGAGGCATCTTCGTCATCCACTTGATAGCAAGTTGTCGTATGCACTTCCTCCATGGGTCCTCTTACGAAGAACACTTTGGGAAAGTACTCTCCTAGCATAATCGGAATCCGTGGCTCTTGGACTAGTGGTCCACTTTCTTGGTTAGAGTCTCTCCTCACCATCATTTTGGTTTTGTTCTTAGGGCATCGGCGCGAACTTCTCTTTCGCCGCTCCTTTGATTGAGCATTTTGGCGTTGAGGAATGCGCTTCGTACGAGATCTCCTCCGAGTAACGAGCGTCCATCCTTCATTGTCATCGAAAGATGAGTTACCAACTAAGCCATCACCACCCTGATTGGTCGCCCACCACTTCTTTCGCACACATATCAGTCACCTGGCGTATGCCCCTTATTGATTGAAACTCCGGTCTTGGCGATAATGCGGGCAGCGGCACGGGATCAAAGGATCCAAACACAATTGTGGCAACATTCGCGTCTGCGATTTCGTCAACGTCTAACTCAATCCTTCTTTGCCTGGCCAAGTTCATAATTAGCTCCTTCAACACGAAGCACTTCTCTACTGGGTGGCTGACAATTCTGTGGTACTTGCAAAACTTAGGGTCGTTAACTCGGTTCATCTCTTCAGGTCGCTTACATTCTGGCAATTCGATCACCCTTTTTTCGAGCAAGTCCTCCAACATACCTGCGACATCGGAGTCAGGGAAAGGGTACGTCTTTTCCTCCAGCTCCTTCAAGGTTCGTCGACGTCTATCCACCTCTCGGGATGGCTCCATCCTTTTGACTTCTTTCTTCTTATCTCGGGTGGAGATTTTGACGGGGACAGTGTTGATTGTCATTGCTTCCTTGGTAGGCTTCTTGATAGACTTATCTGCCTTTTGTCCAAAGACTTTCTCCTTTTTATGCTCTACGATAGGCTCATTCTTTCCTCCATGGCTGGCGATACTTAACTCCATATCATGGGCACGAGTGGCTAGCTCCTCAAACGTGCGGGGTTTGATCCCTTGTAGAATGTATAGTAACCCCCAATGCATCCCTTGAATGCACATCTCAACTGCTGATATCTCCAAAAGCCTATCCTTGCAATCCAGGCTTAACGAGCGCCATCGATTTATGTAATCAACGACAGGCTCATCTTTCCATTGCTTGGTACTTGTGAGTTCCATCATACTCACGGTGCGACGAGTGCTATAGAATCTGTTCAGGAATTCTCGCTCCATTTGATCCCAACTGTCGATGGACTCGGACTCTAAGTCTATATACCAATCGAATGCATTTCCTTTTAAGGAACGAACGAATTGTTTCACCAAGTGGTCACCCTCCGTCCCAGCATTGTTGCACGTTTCGACGAAGTGTGCAACGTGTTGTTTTGGGTTGCCCTTTCCATCGAATTGTTGGAATTTGGGAGGTTGATATCCCGTTGGCATCCGCAGGTTGTCTATCCTCCTGGTGTATGGCTTGGAATACATGAGCGTGTCTCGGGAAGGAGCTCCATATTGAACCCTAATGGTGTTCGCAATCATGTCCTGAAGTTGTTGGACTGATAAAGAGCCCACCGAGGCGGCGTCACCTTTTCCGTGCAACTTCTCGCCCGACTCTGTTTCATGACCTAATCCTTTCTCGCTGGATTCAGCTTCATGATGTGGTCCTTTCTTGTGCACGTCTTGGCCAAGCTCCTTGTCATGATGCACCTCCCACTTGTTGATGAGCGAAGCAATCTGCGCATCTTTCTCCTCAACTATCTTCGTTAGCTTCGTGACCGCTTCGCTCCACTACAAAAAAAGTGTCTTTTTATGACGCAGATTTTAATGACGCATTGAAAATACACGTCATTAAATGTGATAAACTATGACGTGTTTTTAAAATGCGTCATTGAAATGAGTTTATGACGCCGTTATCACGACATTTGCTTGACGCGTCATTAAAATCATTTTCAATGACGCGGAATGTATGTCATTGATTTGAGTACGTTTAGACGACGCTTATCATACGTCATTAACATTGTGAATTTAACGACGTCTTCTACACGTCATGAAGTACTTATACGACGACGCAGGACCTACGTCATAGATGTACCGTATACGACGACGCTGGACCTGCGTCATAGATTTTTCTTAAATTAACGACGTCTTCTACACGTCATGAAATACTTATACAACGACGTAGGACATGCGTCATAGGTATATAAAAAATTTAACGACGTCTTCAACATGTCATGAAATATTTGTACAACGACGTATAATGTGCGTCATAGATGTTTTCTTATAGCGCCTTTTTTTTACAAAAATTCTAATTTCGCGCTTTATTCCCTCTGGAACCCTCTCGCACTCTCACCCTAACAAAAATTTCACGCTTGAATCTCAGCTCCATTCAGACAAAAAAAATAAAATCTCAGCCCCAAATCGAAACAACACTCCCTTCCTCCTCCAGACCCAAACCCTTAATCTCTCTCTCTCTCTCTCTCTCTCTCTCTCTTCCTCCTTCGATGAAAGGTCTGACCTAAGAGCGTTGTAGGTAGGTTCTGTGTCTGCAAGTTCTTTTGCTCCCTCCTTCTCTCCCCGTCTCTGTTTCCTTCTCTTCATTTTGTGTTGGTCGAATCCATCTCTCAGTTTTTATTATGAATCTGAATTTTTTTCCTTTTTGATTCTTTAAATTCCTCTTCCTCTGTAGCTAAGGATCAACGCCACCACCCCATGACCACTGACTGCTCCACGTTTTGGTAAGAATACTTTATTTTTTATTTGAGTTTTATTTTCTTTTGGTGTTTGGGGTTAAATCTATCTGGATTTTCTGGGTTATATTGATTATATGAGTTTTGTGGATTTTCTCGGTTGTATAGGTTATATTTAATTTTTGGGTCACAACATAGTTGATCTTTTTAATTTGACAGTAATATGGTTTTACAGATTTGCATAGGTCTTTTTAATTTGATAGTAGGAGGAGGTACTTCAATCATCAGAATTTATGTCTGACCTTCTAGCCAATTGTTTTCGCACATATAATATTGATAACTTCATATATAAGTATAGGTCTTTGTGTGTGCTCTCATGACTCTTAGGGAAGCTTGGAATTCTGATTTCGGTAACTTTTCATTCTTGAAACTATGAGATGTATCCTTTTAGTTTTGTATTTGAAGTGGTCCATTGATGTCAAGAGTTTTTATCAAATCATATATTCCACATGATCAGTTTCACAAGCACTGGATGGTTCTTATTGTAGATCTCTTCAATGACTCTAAAAGGTAAGAAAGACTATAATCTATGTTCCCAGCAGCTGTTAGAAGTCCTTGTACTGATATTGCTTGTGTTTTGCAGTTATGGTTTGCTTCACTTCATTGACAGAGGAAGAGAAGGAAAAAGCAGTGCAGCTTGACTCATGGAACTAGTTCATTGAAATGGTTAGTTTCTCTCTTGTAATTGTAAAATGTATGTCCATGACTATCTTTGTTGCAGCTTGCATATCATTATTGTTTGGTTAATGCAGTGCATGTGGTGTTAATAAATTATTCCATCAAGAATGCCTAGTTATGTATTGAAATAGTTATGTAATAAATGATTATGCTCTGTTTGGTTACAGAGAGAAGTCTTTTTTAGACAAATGGTGACTTGTAGATTCTCTAATTTGTGGTACCCAGCTAGCTACATTCTGGACGAAGACATCCCTTGTGCACATAAACTCTATTTGGTCTATGAGAAAGTCTGGCCTTCGAGTTAAGGAAGGTGAGTTAGTTAAGGAAGGTGAGTTAAGCGTGGCATTTAACTATAGAAGTTCTTAAAATGTTGAATGAATCTGCCTGATATTGTTTCAGAGATGGGCTTTGTGGTTTGATTTGTTAGTCCTCTCTCTCTCTCTCTCTCTCTCTCTCTCTCTCTCTCTATTACTCTCTCTCTCTCTCTCTCTTGATATTTTGATTGATGAAGAGGCTTCATGTGTTTCAAGCTGTTCATTCAACTAAATTCTTGTGAGTTTCTCATTTTTTTCATTTTCATTCTTTAAAATATCTCTCCATGATCACAGCTAATCTCCAATTGATGGTTTTATTTTCAAGTAGTTCGTAACAAGTCATTTGGTTATCTCCATTTTTTTCCTTCCTTTTTTCCCCTAATGTTGTAGGTCTGCAATATAAATTTAGAAGTCATAACAAGTATTGTTGAAATAGTTTCTTGGAAGACAAATCACAATTTAATTGGTGGTTTATAAAGATTAAAACTTGATGGGATTCATAGCTTTTCAAGCCAATCTACTAGCTTATTCGTACAAAAATAACAGTTTGATTTCGCACTTCATATTAAACACAACCAGAGATGCATTTCCCTGTTTATAGAAAATTCAGAGCACATACTTGCTCTAGTAATTTCTAGACCTTTGGTTTCATTTTCTGATCTTGTGTTTTAATGCAGGTGTGGTTGTGATTATTCTAGTACCATTTACACCCACTTTTGGACATGAAGCATCACATCCTCTCAAACTATCAAGGAGATCATCTTTTTGGATGTTTACTTTGTTTTGGACAGTGCAAAGTATCAAATCTTCTCAAACTTGATAGGATTGACTTTGTGGGATTAGTTAAAGACAATTTTAATGTACTAGAATCATTTTGAATAATAGAAATATAATTTAGAGTACTTTGCCTGTGTCTTCATTTTTGCTTTTATATATTAATTTCTTTTTGCATAATTAAAATGATGGGATATATATATGAATTTTTATTAAAAAAAAATTAAACAATTTCAACGACGTCTAAATTGTGTCATGAAAAATATTTCAATGACGTCTCATCAGCGTCGTTAAGTTCAATGATGCGAAGTCCGCGTCATTGAAACCCCATTCCATGACGCAGAAAAGATGTCATGTTTTGAAAAAGTTTCCACGACATGCTATCTACGTCATTGAAACACCATTCCATGACGCGAAACAGACGCCATGTTTTGAAAAAGTTTCCACGACACGCTATCCGGGTCATTGAAATCGCATTCCATGACGCAAAACAGACGTCATGTTTTGAAAAAGTTACCACGATACACTATCTGCGTCATTGAAACCCCATTCCATGACGCGGAATAGACGTCGTGTTTTGAAAAAGTTTCCATGACCCCCCCTTTCAACGACGTGGGTTACGACCCCTAATCCGCGTCATTAAATGCATTCCATGACGCAAATCAGACGTCATAGAAGGGTTCTTGTGTTGTAGTGCTCATATGGGCCAGCTGTTCTTCAATAGACATCGCTCCTGTCACCATGACCTGCATAGCCATAGAATAAGACTCACCTATGGACGCCGAGTGATTCATGGCAGTCTTCTCCGGTTGGTCGTCGGATGGGGATCCATGGTAAGAGCCTGTACTAGAGTCAGCGTCTGAAACAAGCGAGAGTGAACGTTCTCTTGAATTCTTCAAGCCTGGAAAACTCCTTTCTTCGTTTCGAGAGTTTCTCTCCTCCGCTCGGAGGATATTCTTCTTTGCCCCCAAGGAAGCCAAATTGATAACCGGTTCACGCCTTCGGTTCACGTCTTTCGCCTTGGAGTGAGTCGGTATGGCAGTGGCCGGTTGAGCTGCGGATACCGCCTTGGCCTTGCTCCGGGTGACGACCCCAGCAGAGTCTCCGCTTGAGAAAGAGGCGCTCACGCTTTTGCCTCTCGTCGTGGGAATGGTTTGAATCTTCTTGGAAGCCATTGTTTTCAGTCTGTTGATTGATTTTGGAACTGGAGAAAGAGATGAGAGGCAGAGAGAGTCCCACTGGGCGTGCCAAATTTGTAAACACGAATTTCCTGCGACAAATGAGACAAGAACACGTGTACAAAATAATATTTGTATTAATGAAATTTAGGGTTACAATCTCTGTATTGAATCCTCTGATTCGATCTCCAAAGTGTTTAAAGAAAAGTTGTGTTTGATACAAGGGTCGTAGAGACTTGATCTTGATCAAACGGGTAGCACAAGGCTTGTTTGAGTGTTTGGATTTTTCTAGAGTGGAGGAACCGGCACGTATTTGTTGTGCTTGATGGCTCTTCCAAAGTGAGGTGAAGAATGTAGAGAGTTTTCTGTCTCTTCTGAGTGCTTGGGTGTGTCTATGCCCTTCTTTTCTTTTCATCTTGAGGCCTCCTATTTATAGGCTCTTGTAGGATGCTTGACCTAAATAACTTTCCCTATTTAAAACCTTGTTTTATGGGATATTGATTTGATTTAAATCAATTCCCATAATCTGGCAATTTAACCTTCAATTGATTGACCTGATTAATACTTGATTTAAATCAAAGTCAATCACATAAGATTCCTTCCCTTAATTTTGTCTTCATCTTGAACCGTTTGATGCAGTCCGTCGGATGTCGCCACATGTCTCTTTTTGACAACTAATTCGATTTTGATGAGTCACACGCCACATGGGCGAATTATGGGGCCCACAATTTAATCCACCAAACCCTAATTATTTTCTTGCTTAGGGGAATTTAATTCACCAAAATTTCATTGTCTACGGTTGCAATAAGATTTCTTTGACCAACCCCATATATGAGGCTATATTCTTTTTCCTGGCGACACTCACTTGAATATTGAAATATGTTCCTTCTCATTGAATTGGGCCGCCACAATATCTCCGGATCTACTTTACATAAACGAATAACGAACTCAATAATCCCACTTCGTACAGCTCGGAATATTGCTGCATAGACAAGGCCATCTTCCATTTCTTGAATGTCTAGATCTTTTAACACTTCACACATGTAATCCAAAATATCTAGGGATCGAGCATGGATCAATTTCATTTCACATATGCGGTTGATTCCTAGGTTGATGTTGGAAAAAATGTTACAACCAGTTTTTGTAGAAATAAAATACGTTGATAGAGTTTAAATAAGTGGATGAGAAAACCAATGTGCAAGGACACCAACAAATAAAGATGGAAAAGAATGTTTGCATATATACCTAAAAGCTTGCGGAGGCTTGAAGAAGGCCCTTGCGTGAAACCGAAGACTGCAATGCAAATTCAAAAGATAAATATGCCTTGTTCATACAAAGTATGAATGTGCTTTGCTATATGATTCCCAGCTTCTTATTAAGATTTTAGTTCTTGTATATGAGCGTACTAGAACCAATTTCTTTTTGTGGCAAACTATGTCATGATCAACTTCTTATCATGACATAGTTTGAATAAAATGAGGAGAATATAGCAAACCTGAGAAACTGATATTTTGGTTGCCCAGTTTTTCTTCTAGATTTTCAACATTTACGTGAACATCATGGATGGCAGGAGGATGTTGTACGTGTATACCTATAAAGAAAAGAGAACAAAGCTCAGTCAATATAATAAATAAATATATTATTTTTGGACATGTAAGATCAATTTCAATAAGGACCATTATGGTAGGGCCCGCCGTGTAAGAGGATGTTGTATGTGTATTATCTTTTGTGATAACAGATTTTAAACAAATATTTGGACCATTATGGTAGGGCCCGCCGTGTAATGTGATCGAATAATTGAAATCTTTATTTCGAGTAAAATTTAATTTCCTCTTTGAATCTTGACCGTAAATCCTGGCTTTAGATCCCAAAATTTTAATTCTCTTTGAATCAAGGACAAAAGCATATGACGTTTAAATGTTAATAGTAACAGGGGAGGAAGACTAAAACTTGGGATATAATTCAATATTGAAAAGAAAAATACCACTTAACAAAATGCTAACTAATACTTTTTGAATTTGATTTTGATGGTTAAAGATACGAACACCTGAAAACTCCCACAAAACATATATATACATAATATATGTAATAAGTTATTTTCTTATTCGGATGTCCGCACATTAATACTGTGCGGATGCCATTGAGGAAAGCAGGGAGAGATAATAGAAAATACATCGTATCTGCATGGTAATAATGTCCGGACGTCCACATAGGAGAATTTCTGTATATGTAATATCATACCCTTCATATCGAGGATGTACAATAATAGTGTAGATGTGCCGTGGTCGCCCGCTTGTATATGAGGGTCGACCAACCTATAGTAATTTAGGGACGTCCAATCCAGAATTTGCTCCTTCTCATACGAGTTGTTAATATATATTATATTTTCCTTAGTTTTTGAAACCATCATTAATAGGATTTATTCTTTTAAGCAATTTCAACCGTAAAAAATCACATCCAATGGTCAAAATAATTTTATATATAATCTGAATCATTTTAAGTGAAATTACATGTTTTGGAATTTATATTATTTTAAGTTCAAAACGTTCAGATAATTAAATAACTAATGTTTAAAACAAAAATAATGTCAAGGAAAATTAACGACAAAAAAAAAAAGGAGGTTAGCCATTATTAAACAATTTAAGTTGCAAACTCAAATTCTGAGTCTGTAAGGTTAGAGGAAAAAATTGTTTGTGTTCAGAAAATACATGAATAGTTGTATTTTGGAGTGTAAAAATTTAGGTTTAGCCAATTTATATTGTTGGAGATGGTCTGAACATCCAAATAACTTAACCCTTGGATATTATATAATTCAAACCAGATTGTATTTCAATAATCTAAACCGTAACTTCTAGATATTCCTTCACAAATCATGTCAGCAAAAAATCAATTAAATCTAAATCCATTTGATTAGTCAACGAATGGTTATGATTTTAGTGTTTTCTTTAAGCATTTCGTGTTTGTCTATTTTGTTGGTCTCAACTAGATGCCTTAACTGTTTCCGATTTGTCGAAATTTTTTGCGAAGGATGATTTATTATTGAAAAGTAGAATGTTCGGAAGATATATATGCTTCCAAGATTGCTGCTTATATTCCTTTATATTTTCTATTTTTTTCGTAGGTGATGAGCTTCAGACTTAATTGCAGATGTGGTACCCAAAATATATGACAGGACCCACCCCGAATTCCTCGAAACTCGAGACGAATCCTGTGAAAATTTAGACATCACACCGATGCCGGGCCCACTAACTAAAAACTCAGCCTCTTTTCCAAATTAAGGGAAAAGAGCACGAGACTTCCTACCGATATTTCGGCAGGGTCTCCCCTATAAATTGAACATTTCCCAAATTTCAATCTGCACAAAATTCACATTTTAATATACCAACAGGCAGCACGCACAATTTAATCTCATGCAATTCATATAATCGGCCTCCGGCCTTCAGATAATTCGAAACAACACCAACAATATTCTTAAGTCGAACAATACATAAACCAAACAATTAATGGTCTCAAACAACTTTATAAATACCACGGAAATCATTAAACCGGATTCAAACCCAACAATCACATCGAAAATCACGTGCGCAGAATCGATCAAACCTTTTAAACACAATCATATCTCGCGGCTGCGCCTGATGAGACCCCAGGCTGCCTACGTACCCTTGGACAAGGGATCAAGCCACACGTAGTTCTCATCTCAACGGTCACAACTCCGAAAATAAACGATCATTCACAACATAACCAACTATACATTTCAGATCCATCACAATTTCAAATTCGACAAAAACACAATGAACACATTCTCAAACTCTTCCTTTGTATCAGTTCAAATTCGTAACCATACCCTATTCAAGGCGTATGTACATTAAACACATTATCCAATTATTCCCCTTTTAACAGTTCAATCCCGCAACCATACCCTATCCAAGGCGTATGGCGCCAAACAACACTGCCCAAATCCAGGGCTTATACGTTCATACATGTGCAGGCTCACAAATCTCAAACCAGAATCAAAACCACATATACATATATGTAATATGTATAACAAGAAAAGAATAATTATATATATATATATACATAAATACACTCACCTCTCACCATCATCATGTACCAGGGGAAAATAATCCAATCGGGGATTGTTGACTAGCTCACACTTATCCGGCCCTCAAAAGTCCATGTGGCTAGGGACGAGCCGTCCAACTGGGGGACTAAACTCAACCAGCCCGTACGGACGAAGAATCAAGACCCGTACGTCTGAAACAGTCATACGCGCGCAGACTACCCAATCAAGGGTCTACGGTCAACATCCCGTCAAGGATGCCCCGGCTACTTACATTTCCAAACCATATCCACAATTTTTCCGGCATCCCACAATTCCAGGATCCATGACCAATAAAGCCCACACGCCCGAAACCCGGCACGTGTGTGAATAGTATGTCCAAAACACATCCATATATCCATTCCCATGAATCCCAGTGTCCATATCCACTGTTTCCAAATATCATCATCCAAGGGGAAGGTACGTATGATGGTGGAGTTCATAATCCTTATATAAAATATTATAAAGTAATATTCCATTTCTTAATTCAATTTTTCCCACAATACCTATTTATAGTAGACAAATAAACTCTCAAGCATAAAACCCATAACCGGGGAAGTACCTAAGATAGTGCTTTCTCAAATATTATATATATAAACTCAAGACACTCGAATATATCAAATCCACAAATATATCACAGATACTTTACAGAAATTAAACATTCAACTATTAAATATAAAAAGAATTTAAATATATCATTAATTTCAACAACATGAGATTATATCACAAAACCATAAAAACAATCTCATAAATCCACAAAATCAACATAAACCAAATGACGGTCAAGACTCGTCCAAAAGGGGTCGTTCTAGTACTCTTCGAAGAGTGGAACTACCTTGGGAGACTCAGGGTCAACCGAGGGTCAAACTGCCCAAACTTGG
>NW_018921482.1:82902-109424 GCF_002207925.1 Prunus avium
CCCCCCCCAATGTGTGTGTGAGTTGTGTGTTCGACACGTGGTGTGTCTTTGTTACTGAATTTTATTTGTTTCCGTAATTGTTTTGGACTTTTGGTCCGCGGTGTGTTCTTGCATTTTCTGTTTTGAATCCAACCGTATAAAGAACGTGAATTTTGGACGTACGGTTGGAAAGTTATAGGCAAAACACTGGACAGAGGTCGAAACTGGAACAACAGAGAAACGAATCTACCCAAAAACGACCGGTCGTACTGTTTAGGCGACCGGTCGCACATGAATCTGCCCAAAAACGACCGGTCGTCACTGTTCATTTTTCACTGTTCATAGGTGATAAATAGGTGATAAAATGGTGATAGAAAATGCTGTTTGTGTTTTTCTTTAGTTTTCTTGTGTTGTTCCATTTCTTTTACACTTCTTTACTCATTTCTAGTTTCCATTTTGCATTTGTGCATTTGTGGTGTGTTAAATAAGTGTTCTTTACGTACTCAAATTAGAACTTATAGGAAGCCGACAAGTTCTTCGTGGGATCGACCCCGTACTTACATAATCTATACTTCATTAGATTCGTGCACTTGCGGGTATTTTTAATTGGTTGTTTGCACATTAATTTGTGTCCTTTTAGGAATGCAACAATTTTTGGCGCCGTTGCTGGGGAACTGGCACGGCTGCTTATCTGTTTTGTTTGAGTATGTTTAGAGTACTTAGTTTCATTTTCGTTTATTGATTGTTATTTCTTTTTATCTTAATTTGTTTTTGTTTCTTTTTCTTACAGGAATATCTAACTAACTGTGCGTACTCCCTTGCCTATATCTTCTCACCATTTTAGGCAACCCAAGGTGAAGAGAAGAAGTTTGTTGTCATCCTAATCGCTTCAAAGTGGAGTTTCTCTAAACTCAAACTTTTTTTATTTTATTTTATTTTATTTTTATTCTTTTGAGTTAGGGTTACAATTTTCCAACCAAGGTAATTTCGATTTTCTTGTTGTTTCTCTTTGTTTGTCTTAATTTTGCTTTCCTTTACTTGTTTGTGTTTCTATCTTGTTGTTAAGTTTGGGAAGTAGATTGCTTCATGATTGCACACTTAGAAACTTGACTCGAATGCTTATTTCATTTCTTAACATGTGATTACAAATATAAACTTGAAAATGCATACATGAATTTCTGAATCACATGTTTCTTTTGCATTCTGGGCCATCTGAGGCTTCTGCTAATTGCCTCTGTCTGTTCTTGCTTGTAGAATCTGCAGCAGCTCTACATGATCTTCGTTCCTTTTTTGCAGCATCTCTACATGCTGGTTGGCACTGTAGAGCCGCTTCTGCAGGTCCGCCACCAGAGCTTTCAGGGCCGCCACCTCCTCACTCAGTGCCCCGCACTCTCGTGTTCTCGCCAGTAGGCGCATGCCCATATTTGTGGCCAAGACCGCGTTGAGCACGGTTAGATTGTGGGACTCGTCCACTGCCATCTGGTCAGACCTCTGCGTCACATGCAGATGATCTGCAACTGTAAGTCTGCTGACAGTCATGCCCTCCGGCAATACTGCCCTACGCGGCACCGCCTCAGAGAAGTTTGAGGCTGAGCCATGGTGGTATGAGGAGTTTGGGAAGATAGGGTTTGGAGGAGCCCGTATCTGTGCATTTGGTGGTGCAAGCGACAACTCAAGGTTAAGGTCATCAACAAGCATATCTGGGGATGCCATTGATTTTTCTGTCTGGGCTTTTTGATGGTTTTTCTTGAGTTTGCAGGTTGAAATGCAGGATGCTCCTTCTTTCAACCGAGAAGTGGTTTAAATAGACTTATTCTCATAGGGGAGCCGACACCACTTTGTATTTCCGGAGCAATTTGCGGATGAGTCAAGTTAAACAGGGAAGCATTTCTGCTTTCACTTTACTTTCTTTCCCTCCCTGTTTTCTGGTGCATTGTGTTTTGATTTCTTTTTAGTTTGTCGTCTTTGTTTTATTTCCGTTGGGGAAGTGTGCTTTGTTTCTTTTTAGTTTGTCGCATTCCCTTTAATCAAGTTTGGGAAGTGCGTTTTGTTTTTCTTCTTTGTCTTTTGCAACTTTCTTTTCTTTTATTTCCGAAAACGAGAAATTGAAAAAAACTTGCGTTTACCCGGTTGGTCCAGGTCCTCCAGCTGCTTTCTCATGTCATGGGCGTAAACACTTACCATCTTTGAGAGATTTTGGTTCTCTTCCCGCAACGCCTCTAGCTGGTGTCGATTCACCTCCACTATCCTTGCCCTTTCCCTTTTTAAGCTTTTAATAATACTCTGGCATTCTTCCACCATACTTCGCTCCGCCGCCAACTGACCTCTTAGCACCTCCACCTCATGGGACTTCGCAATTAGGCGATGACCCACACTTGCGACTGTTGCCGCCCTTTGCACGCTTAGTGCCAGAGCATCGCTCACGACCCTGTTGTCATCCCTTGCTCCCAGCACCCGTATATCCTTGGGAGTCACTAGATTTCTAGCAACTCCAAGGGCAACATCGTTGTCCAGCAGTATCGAGTCGTTCACTGTCACGTGCCCCCGTGCAGAGGCAAAGTAGGGCATCCACACTGGTGCCACTGCTTGGCCCCGAGTCTGAGTCGGTGGAGCTAGGTTGAGATCCAGCGAGAATGGGTAGGAAGAAGCCATTTGAACTTTCTTTTCTTTTGTTCTTTCTTTTCTCTGTTGTGTGTTTTTCCCCAACTCTTTCTCTTCTTCTTTTACGGCACTGTTCACAGGTGATAAATATGTGATAAAATGGTGATAGAAAATGCTGTTTGTGTTTTTCTTTAGTTTTCTTGTGTTGTTCCATTTCTTTTACACTTCTTTATTCATTTCTAGTTTCCATTTTGCATTTGTGCATTTGTGGTGTGTTAAATAAGTGTTCTTTACGTACTCAAATTAGAACTTATAGGAAGCCGACAAGTTCTTCGTGGGATCGACCCCGTACTTACATAATCTATACTTCGATAGATTCGTGCACTTGCGGGTATTTTTAATTGGTTGTTTGCACATTAATTTGTGTCCTTTTAGGAATGCAACAGCCGACGGGTCCGATCTTCGGAGTAGACCATCTGGAGCCGAATGTGCTGACCGTGGGTGAGCTAGCCAAGATTCGGGCTCTGTACAACATACCGGATTCTGTGAAGATGCGGATTCCGGCGCCGTTGGAGTCTTTGAGCAATCCTGAGACTGAGGTTTGCTTTTTCACCGATGTTTTCAAGCACAGGCTACGGCTGCCGTTGAGGCATTTGGTGCAAAAGATCTTGGCTCAGATTGGCTATGCGCCAGGGCAGTTTAATCTGAACTTTTGGATCACGCTGCTTGGGATGATCACAGCCTTCGGCATAGCTGGTGAGGGCGAGCCGAGCTACGAGCAGGTCGCGAATCTGTATAGCGTGACGAGGGCGAAGAGTGCTGATAAGGGGGGGTGGGTGCAGTCGAACTGCTTGGCCGCCGGTCAGAAGGGGCATTTTGTAGTTGGGGTGCCGAGCTCCCAGAAGACTTGGCGTAAGCGTCGGGTGTTGGTGTCCGGAGATTGGGAATCGGCTCCGGGGGTTATAGTTGATAGGCACATTCCCACGATGTTCCAAACAGTCGGTAGGCAGCGGAGTGTCATTCGGTAATTTGATGTTGCTTAACATTTTATAGATTTTCCGTCGAAGCTAACCTATGTTCTCTTTTATTTCAGTGTCCTTGAAACGGCCTACTGCGTCGAAGAGAGATGTTGGCACTAAAACTGAACAGATAGAGATGAGTGCAACTTACAAGTGGTGAGGACGATTTAGCAGATCGATTGAATGATAGATGCAGATTCTTCTTGTCCTTGGATGCAGATCCTGAATAGAAGAGAGTTGAGACTCGTGAGGTCTATGGAATCGGTGTGGAACCAACCTAAGACCCTCCGATGCCAAAGTAAGTTTGTTTCTAAGAGCTCTTGCTGTTGACCATATAAAAGTATAAAAGTCAAGCTGAAAAGTCTTACCCCTGTATTGCAGTGAAGGGGCCTATTTATAGAGGGCATTTTGAATGCTCTTGGTACTCATTTTCGATGTGGGACTCGTGGGAGGGCCCTATGAGGTCGACACAAGTCCTTAGATATTTCGGGCGGGTGCTTCGAGGTTGATTCTGCAGAATCGGTAGGAGGTATCGATTGTAGCCTATGTTGGGCTTGTAGCGACCTTTTGCCCACTTGAGACAATACCATCGGTAGCCGATGTTGATTGTTCGGAGCCTTGGGCGCTTGGGTAAGCTTCTAAGATCCACGTGTCGCTGTATGAACGGAGGGTCAGACATGGTACAAACAAGAGACATTGAGGCGATCGAGCGGGTGCGGGAGAAGATTGCCGAAGGTGATCGTTTGTGGAAGGACCTGCTAGACTTCGCTAACCTTCATAAGGCAGGCTTGATCACCGGAGTCGAGCACGCTCGAAGGGAGAAGGAGAAACAAGAGGAAGAAGAGAGGAAAAAGAGTAAGTGATGCCGTTCAGCAACCTTTGTTTTTTTTTGGTATGCCGTTTCGTATTGACTTGTTTGCTTATGCAGTGGCAGGGGGAAGGCCGATGAATGAGGCGACTAGGAGGCGGTTGGAGACTCGTGCGCCTAAGCAGAAAAAGAAGGGTGGATCCTCTAGATCGAAGAGGAAGCATTGCCGGAGGAGCGTCGGGGGATGATGTGACCGTTGCCGATCACCGAAGGGAGAAGAGGGTGGCGGAGGCCGATACCGTTCGTGAGGTCCATCAGCAGGTGACGGGGAAGAGGCAAATCGAGGGTGCCCTTGACGTGACGCCTCTGCCCAAGAAACCGAGGGGGCTGGACGAGGGTACGGCCACTCTGATCACTGGCGATGAGGAAGGGTCATGTCGTTCGTGAACTGTATGATCGACGGGGCGCAGATTGAGCTCACGGAACTGGATCAGCTGCAGGCGAAGACAGTGCGTGATCAGGCCGGTCGAGCTTTCCGGCTTCAGGCTGCGGTAAGTGTTGTGGTGTTTGTGGGTTCGGCATGTACTAAACTTTCGGTGTCTTGCAGGCTGATATGGAGATGTGGCTTTGCGTGAAGCGAGCTATAAATAATGCCGAACGGTACCAGAAGAAGTTCGAGGAAAGTCGAGCGAAAATTGCCGAAGCCGGGAAGCTTATCCAGGATACCGATCGTCATGCCGAGGAGAACGCGGTGAAGATCGCGGAGCTCTCATCGAAGCTGGCTGCTGCTGAGTTGGCAGTGGTGGAGGCTCAAGAGGCTAAGGCAACGGTAGATGTGGCCATGGACGCGGCCGAACGGGCACGGGCGAAGGAGGTGGAGGAGGCTAAAGCGAAAGCTTTAGCTGACTACTGATCCTCGGAGGAGTTCACGCTGCTGGTGGACAAGGAAGTCATGGAACAGTGTGACGACCTTGTCTACCGTTTAAAACGGTATAACACTGACACGAAGATGAACCTGAACTTCCTCCAGGATCCGCCTCTGTTGCCTGAGGGTGTCACCGAGGAAATGGTGGAGGCCTATAAGGAGGAGGATGCCGACGTCGATTTAGCCGATGAGACCGACTCCAGCAGCGGGGAAGAGCAGGGTCATCCTATACCAACTTCAGCTGGTGTGCCTGAAGTTTATTTTGATTCGGTTCATGTGTTTGAAGTTTCATATTCTAATACAAGTATGCATGCCGTAGGTATTATGTTATAGGTACCGTATGTTTGTGCCTAATAAATCACGGCCATAAGCTGGCCGAAGGAGCCCCTTCTCTCGGCCCTGGCACTTGTTCGTAAAAACTGAAACGCAGCGTTTCGATAGGGTACTTCGCCTTCCTAAAGACAAAAGAAGAAATGCTAAGGCATGATCATCTCGGCCTCAAGCGCAGGCCGAGGCCGAGGACGAACAAAATCACGGCTAAGGCATTAAAGGCAAATCATCACGTGACAGCAGGGTCCCAGGCTTCATTTAATGAAGTAGTGCCTGTTTAATGCAGCAAACCCACTGGCCACAAAGAAGCATTTAATGCATGAGGGAAGGTGGAAGTGACTGAAGTTAGGATTTGGTGATGAGGATCAAAGTGATTAGACGTGGACATTCTCACAAGAATTCTGACAGCCTGAGATATTGGTTCACCAGCTATCCAGGCCATAAATGCGTCTCCACGGCCAGAAGCTCAGACCCCACGATCAAGAGTGGCGGCCGAGATTCACCGGGATTTCTGGGGTCACACCACCATACTTCGCGATCCCAAATGTCGATTGGACTGCCCACTTGCTCCAATCAAGCTCCACCATGCAAATTTTTAGCCTCGATTACTCCTCCAGAGGCTCTTCCTATAAATACAAGACTCGAGCTACATTCAAAGGGTTCAACACCAAAACAAAGCCTCCCACGGAGCAACTAATTTTTTCCTGTAATACACTTTCAATATCTTTACTTGCTTTCCTAGGAGTAGTGTTAGATTGTAAGGAAAATCCATTCATCAATATATCATACGACCCTTGATTTTCAAGGCACCGGAGCACCATCCTTGTTGTTCGTTCACTCACCCCATATATCACACGACCGTCGCTCCCTGAGCAGCGCGCCGGAGCACCGCCCAAAACCCACCACCAACACCATCACTCAACGGCCTTGTAGTTCAGGCCATGAACCTAACAGCCGAGACCATTTCCTCTCTCGGCTACAATCGTTTGATTAGGAAGACGAGTTCAAACAGGCGCACCACTTATCCATCCAACACTCATCAACACATCGACGCACGGTAGACCGTGCTGGCACGCCCGCGCACAACCGCACCGCACCCAAAAGCAGGAAACCGCGTGTTAACGCATATCCCCTTGGCCCGGAACTCCAGGCCGTGCGATTTGCGCGGCAGACACTTACTGCCGTTATGGCGTTACTGAATGTGTAGAATAGGAAGACGAACATCAATGCCGAAAGTAATTTTATATGTTGGCCGTAGGTTTAGTTACTTGTAATAATACTTCAAGTGTTCTATGTTCCAAGGGTGATCGAGGGTTTGTCCATCGGTATCGCGTAATCGGTAGGTGCCAGGTCGGCAGATGGTGATGACTTCATAAGGGCCTTTCCATGAAGGGCCGAGGGTCCCTTCCTTGGGGTCCCTGGTGGCAAGAGAGACTTTGCGCAAGACCCAGTCCCCCACTTTGAACGATCGGCGTTTGACGCGCGAATCGTAGTATCGGGAAGTTCGTTGTTTGTGTGCGGCATTCCGAAGCTGAGCTTGTGATCGGTGTTCCTCGATGAGATCAAGGTTCAGAGTAAGTAGCGTTTTGTTTTGCGCCGGCTTATAGGATGCCGTTCGGCATGTGGGTGCGTTGATTTCGACTGGGACAACAGCTTCGGTACCGAATGCGAGGGAAAATGGTGTTTCGCCAGTCGACCGTCGGTAGGAAGTGTTGATGGCCCATAATGCCTTTGGGAGCAGATCGGGCCAAGCGCCTTTAGCTGCTCCAAGCTACTTTTTTAGCATCTTCTTTATGATTTTGTTGATGGCTTCTACCTGGCCGTTTGATTGTGGATACGCTGGAGAGCCAAACCTGCAAATGATGTTCTTCCACACAAAACGCTAGACCTTGGTTGCAGTGGTGGTTGCCGATGCTTCGGCTTCGGTCCACTTCGTAAAGTAGTCGACGGCGATGATGGCGAATTTAAGCTGTCCCTTTCCTTGTGGCATAGGGCCGATGAGATCCAAACCCCACCGAGCGAAGGGCCACGGGCTGACAATTGGAGTGAGTGGTTCGGCGAGCAGTTTTGGAACGGAGCCAAAATGCTGGCAGTGGTCATAGTTCTGGACGAGCTTAGTGGCATCGATATGGAGAGTTGGCCAATAATACCCCTGCTGAACGGTTTTGAAGGCCAAGGACCGGGTGCCAGAATGGTTCCAGCATGCTCCCTCGTGAATCTCTTGTAAGACGTAATCTCCTTGTTGTGGGGTCAAGCATCGAAGCAACGGTAAGGAATGACCACGTCGATAGAGGATCTGATTCACAAGGACGTATCGTGCCGATCGGCGGTGGAGAGTTTTGGCCTCGGCCTTGTCATCCGGTAACGTGCCGCTAGCGAGGTATGCGTGGATTGGATCCATCCAACTTGGATCCTGCCAAATGGCATGTACCTCGGTTTCAGTGGTGCTACGCCGAGCAAGGACTTCGATCGGCACGTGGCAACCTACTTTGTCGTCGATTGCCAATGCAAGGCATGACAGGGCATCGGCGTGGCTGTTCTCGGATCTGGGGATCCGCTGAACTTGATACGCGCTGAAGTGGTGGAGCAATCGGCGGGCGTGTGTCAAGTAGGCAGCCATCGAAGTGTCCTTAGCTTTGAATTTGATAAGCACTTGATTAACGATAAGTTGAGAGTCGATGCAGATTTTGAGTTGTTTGGCTCCCATATCTTTAGCGAGCCGAAGGCCTGCCAAGAGGGCTTCATACTCGGCTTCGTTGTTGGAGGCCTGAAATTGGAAACAGATGGCATACTCGATTGCCGTTTGGTCAGGGGCTTTTAATACTAAGCCGGCCCCGCTTCCTTGTCGGTTGGACGAACAGTCCACATAGAGAGTCCAGAGGGGAATTGTTGGGTTAAATACTCCTTCGCTCGGGTGGGCGACCGGGGCTACCGAAGCTGGTTCGGAGACAAGATCGTCCGGATCTGCTTCTTGTGATGTAGTTGTCATTTCGGAGATGAAATCAGCTACGACTTGACCCATCTCGGCAGGCCGAGGGTGATAGTGTTTGTCGAATTCGCTGAGCTCGATGGCCCATTTCACTAGCCTACCTGACGTCTCCGGCCTCTGCAGTATTTGGCGTAGAGGCAGATTGGTGAGAACGGCAACGGTGTGAGCCTGAAAGTAGGGCCGAAGCTTACGTGCTGAGAGGACGAGAGCATAGGCGAGTTTTTCCAGTTGAGGGTACCGAATCTCGGCATCTTGTAGGGCATGGCTGGTATACAAGATTGGGAGTTCTATGCCTTTCGGCTTGCGGATGAGTACGGAACTGAGTACCGTTGCAGAAACCGAAAGGTAGAGGATGAGTTGTTCTCTGGGAAGAGGTTTAGCTAATGGGGGTGCTCTGCTCATGTAGGCCTTAAGGTCTTAGAAAGCTCGATCGCATTCGGCAGTCCAGACAATCTGCTGTTTGCTTCCTTTGAGGGCTTTAAAGAATGGGGCACATCGATCGGTGGCCTTTGATATGAATCGGGCAAGAGCGGCGACACGCCCGGTGAGACTTTGGATATCTTTCTGTGTCCTCGGTATCTGCATGTTAAGTAATGCCTTGATTTTTTTAGGGTTGGCCTCAATGCCTCGTTGGCTGATCATGAAGCCAAGAAATTTTCCAGAGGAGACGCCGAAGGCGCATTTGTTTTGGTTGAGGCGCATGTTATATTTCTTCAAGACGCCGAACATGAAGGAAAGGTTGTGGAGATGACAATCGGCCATTTTGCTTTTGACGAGCATGTAATCCACATAAACTTCCATCGAAGTGCCAATGAGTTCGGAAAATTTTTTGTTGACCAGTCGTTAGTATGTTGCTCTGGCATTCTTTAAGCCGAACGGCATGACATTGTAGCAGTAGAGTCCCTTGTCAGTGATGAATGTCGTATGTTCGCGGTCGGCAGGGCTCATGAATATTTGGTTGTAATCTGAGTATGCATCCATAAAGCTGAGAAGTTCATGGCCTGCCGTGGCGTCTACCAGCTGATCGATCCTCGGCAAAGGGAAACTGTCTTTTGGGCAAGCCTTGTTTCAATCGGTATAATCCTGACACATTCTCTAGGCGCTGTTCAATTTCTTTACCAAGACCGAATTTGCCAACCAAATTGGGTAGGTTACTTCCTGGATGAAGCCGATTGTCCGCAGTTTATCCACTTCGAGCCTCATGGCCTCGTACCGTTCGGTATCGTAGGCTCGCCATTTCTGTCGGATGGGTTGAAGGTGGGACAAATGCTGAGCTTGTGACTGATCACAGGCGAAGACTTCTGTATTGGCGCGCAAAAAGGTAATGAAATCGGCTCGCAGTGCCGAACTTAAGGTGATGCCGATTCGAACCTGTCGGTCGGGCTGTGTCTCGGAGAGGGTCACCGATTCTAAATCTTCAATGAGTTGCGCTTGTGGGGTGACGGCCTCATCCCTGGGATCATCTAGTTTGTCCGTCCCCCTTCCGTTCTGTACAGTCATCTTGGTGGAAACTGAGTATGCTTCGCGAAGCGCTGCCCTTGCCGATTCCTTTGTTGCTGAAATGTATTTGGCCGACATGTGTGGTGACAGCATGGCCTTCATTTTCATGAGCGCTATCCTACCGATGATGGCATTGTATGCCGTTGGGCAGTCGACTACTAGGAAGTGAGTGCAGATGACCGTTCGTCTGGGGATAGTGCCGATGGCGAACGGGAGCTGGACACTTCCGATTGGTTCAACCACGTCGCCCGAAAAGCTCAGAAGGGGGGTGATGTCTTTGTTTAGGTGCTGAGGATTGATGCCGAGGGAATTGAAAGCATCAGCAAATAGCACGTTGACCGAACTGCCGGTGTCTATGAGGATTCGGCCCACATCAAAGTCAGAAATTTCAGCTCGTATGATCATGGGATCTTAGTGAGGGAAGATGATGCCTCTTTCTTCCTCTTCAGAAAAAGTGATAGGTTCCCAACCGATTTGCCGGATCTTGTCGTTGCGTCTTCTCGCTACGCTGAGGGTCTGGGGGTGCCGAACGGTACGAACATAATTTTTGACGGAACGATTGCTGGCTTTGGCTATGGGCGCCCCTCCGCTGAACATGTTAATCTGCCGATTCGGTGGTTGGTCCGATGCCGTTTTTGTGCTTAGGTACTGATTCAGTTTTTCTTCGTTGATGAGGCGTTCGACAATTTTGCGAAGCGCGATGCATGATTCCGTATCGTGGCCATGGTATTGGTGGTACTGACAGAAGACGTCGTGCTCGTAGATGGTGTTGAGCAAAGGGAAGGTTTCTTCCAGCCGGTTCTTCTTCGGGTCTCTGAAGTTGCTCCGCCTGCCGGAGTCCTTGCCCCTTTTATTACTGTCATGCCGATCCTGGAAGTTGTCATTCCGCTTGTTTCTTGCTTCGTACGGAGCGGGGGCAGGGGGTGCCGTTCGGTAAGGGGCCTGATTTGTCGTCCGATTTGCTGGGAATCGGTCGTAGGCTTGCGTCGAAGGCCGATCGGCAGGCGTTGTCTTGTATGGTGGTGTCGAAATCGACCCCTTTGGCGTGGATAGCTGCCTGTTTCATTAGTTCGGCATAGGTGGTCTAGTTGCTGCTGTGGACCAGATAGCGAAATTGGGATGACCGAACACCACTCTATTTGTTCGGCATAGGTGGTCCAGTTGCTGCAGTGGACCAGATAACGAAATTGGGATGACCGAAGACCATTCTTGAAAGCACCGTAGGCCGCCCTATCGGCGATTTCAGGACATCGAGAATATTCGTGGCTGAATCTAGCCGCATATTCCCTCAAGGGCTCATCATCTTGTTGCCGAACGGTATAAAGGTCATCAACCGAATACAGGCGATCGGTCTGAATCATAAAATGGTTGAGGAAGGTTTGTTTCAACTGATCAAAAGAGTCAACCATACCTGGCTCCAATCAGTAGAACCAATTCAGGGCGGCTCCGGCCAGGGTGGAGGGGAGCAGTAAGCATTGGCCTTCGTCGGTGAGCCCCTTGCAACCCAAAGCTGATTGGAAGGTATGAATGTGAGTCACGGGATCTTCCACCCCTGTGTAGAATGATATTTGTAGTGCTTGGACCTCTTTTTCGTGTCTGAACGTTCGGATGCGATTGGTGAATGGTCCCGGTTGTACTTTTCCCCATGTTGGTCTCCGAGCTTGGTTCTGCTCCTCCTCGATCCGGTTCATCTTCTGGAGGAGGAGACGGATGGTTGGATCGACAAGCGGAAGGTCGTCACAGAAGGTTTCTGTCGCCCGATTGTCTATCCGTTGGCCGGTGTTGTGTCCCTGTACTTCTTGATCTACCGTTCGGCTGGAGTTCCTCCCGTACCCTTCCTTATGCCGATCGTTCTCCTCGTTTGATCGGTGGCTTCGGCGCTCTTTCGAAGGTCCCGCCGATCGGTAGGAAATAGTGGTTCCTGGTGAAGTTGGAACATAGTCCGATTCATCCGTCTCTTCTAGGCCAATCGCGTCGTACGTTCGGCGCATCGGGGATTTTGGTCCGAGTACCTTCAGACGTCGATCGTTGAGTTTGGCTTGGATCGGGATGGGTGAAGACTGTCATTCCTTATGCTAATCGTTGATCCTGTCCCGACAATCGGAGTAAACTTGGTCTTCTGGGTGACGTTCCTCTAGGTAGGGTACGAACAGCCTTCGAGAGGCAGGTGGTTTGCATGTAGTTTGCTGTTTTCCTTTATCCCGAGTGCTGGGCTTTGGCACACTTTTGAATGACTTCTCCTGTCGAAGCTGTATGGTCAGTTCAAGGCCGTCCTATAGGGTATTATCTCATAATTAATGAGATATTATCATAATAAAAGGATGTAATCAAGTCCGACTCAATCTCTACGAAACCCTAGCCCTGAGGCTCCTATAAATAGATGACTTCATTCATCATTCAAGGTACATCTAAACCCACTCCTGATACCCGAGGAAAATACCTGAAGTTCTCTCTCCCTGTCCACTCTCCATATTTTCTCCACACAGCTCTGGCCACCACACACGGCTCCGGCCGCCTGGTTCACACCATACATACAACTCCGTACCCTTTGCTTAGCTATTGTTTTCCTACAAACACTCGAACTAACTTAGGCATCGGAGGGCCTTTGGCCAACACCCCCCGGGTGTGGTCTATTTACTCCAATCTTTTTTACAGGAATCGAGAAGGAGAGAGAAGAAAGATCGAAGGTTGAAGGATCCAGAAGCGAATATTCTACTGCGAGATTATTTGCACAAACATTTGGTGCTTTCATTGAGAGCACGAGTTATACTCAACGCGTGCTCAAGGAATCCGTTCCACCTATTTTCCAATTCACCGAAGCTGTCCAAACAACCATGGTTGGAAGCAAGTGCACGAGGAGCAAGACCGCCGCGATGGCTCGATTCGTGATGGCCCAAAGTCACTCCTCCTACGATCCCACGATCAACATGGTGGCACCTCCACCACTCGCCGCTGTGAACCAGCAGCAAACCCTTGCTGCCGTACCACAGCAACCACCCCGTGTGGCTGGAACCACCGTGTCACCTGCCGGACCCACAGCTGGGACCATCGCACCGGCCTCTGCCATCGTCGTACCTTCTCAAGGCCCCGTGGCTGGATCTAGCCACCTTTATACCGTCGTCGCCAAACATGGTGGAACCTCCCATTAGGGTGGGCTTACGACCACCACCGACTTAGGCCCAATCTTGGAGCAACTTCAAGCATTCCCTCCATTACCTCCGCACTTGACATACGCTCCCGCGTACACATCCAATGAAACCCTAGCTCGTGTGAAATTGGGCTCCACACAATACTCTCCTCCCGATCCACGAAGTCAAGTATACCTCAATCTGAGAGTTGACCAGCTAACTCAGAGAATGGATGACCAAAACAATTTGATGAGGCAGCTCCTCAATCCAATAAACTTGGCTCAAAACCTTGGCCTTGGACAACAGGGCGAAGAGAGAAGGCTGGACGAACGATGGGTACCAAGCAGGTCGAGCAGGAGTAAGCCTACAAGGAGATGGACAATAACGTGATCAGCTTGCCGACATGTCGCAAGCATCTGCTAGCCACACTCAGAGCAGACGAAGTCTCTCATCTAGATTGAGTTCAAGGACCAATATTAACGAAAGGCTAGGCCCCTAGGTAGGTCAACATGACGATGATAAGTTCATAATTTCACACATTTGCATGCCTTCGTGACTTAGTAATTTTGTTTAGTTTCTCTTTATTTCGAGTCACTTACCTATGTTTGTGTGTTCTGTAGGTTAAGGTAGCAAGAGATCACATTCGATACAATCCATGCATGTTAAGGGCTGATTGGCACAAGAGGAATATAAGCTTAAAGACAGACCCAATTTGGGCCACACTCCTTGTCAGTCCAATTTCGTAGGTAATCTTGCAAGCCTCATTTCAGCTTTAAGCAAGCATACGGACTTGACAGGAGGTTCGTTTTCAGCAGATCAGACATGTCTGCATCCCTTTTGGGGCTAGACTTGTTCACCTTGAGATCAGGCACTGGCGTTGCAGAAAAACCCTTCGCCCGGGCATATGACTCTCTTGCTTTCTTAGCCTTTGCCAACCTCACCTTCAAAGGAATTGGTGACGACGAATCAACTCCACGCTTGACTGCTTGTGACTCAACAGCTGGATCATGACGGTTTGGTTGATAGGCAGATCTCCCAGGTCGACCTCCATCCTTTGACTGGTGTAGATGACCCAAACTTCAGAGAGGAATATTAGCATCTCTTTGCCTCCCAGCAGGTGAACTAGTTCTCGCACGGACTACTTCACGGAGCAGAACACGGTCCTCAAGCTTGTCAGCAGGAGGCTTGAGTGGAACATCCCGAACATTGCGCATACTGTCAATCACCTGCATCAACGAGATGCTTAACCCTAGCTGATGATGAGGGAACAACTCCTACTTGAAGACACATCCTTCACCAGTGAAGTCGTAGCTTCATTCCTTGAAGACTTAACATCAGCTTTCCTTTTTTAGGGGGGTCTGGCAAAACACTCCTCTAGCCCAGCCGGCAGATCATCAGAGTCTAGACCATTCTGCCTCCATCTCTCAACATCTTGAGTAGGGGGCAGCCACCGCCTCTCCAACCGTCTTCGACTGCCAGTCACGAGAACGACCAGCCTAGTCCTACCTAACTGGTCCTCGCAGCGAAGAAGAGAAGATGAAGAAAAAATATATGTGCTCGACTTACCTTGGGATGCACGGCAACTCCTCTCTTCAACAAGCAGTACAAATTCTCCAAGATCTTTCTCAAGCTAGAAAGTAGAGAAGTTAAGTTTGCGATGTGAGAAAGAGTGAAGAGAAGCCCTGTATTTATACAAGTTGGACAACCCGGGTCTAGAAGGAATCGCAAGCTCATTCCTACTGGGAATCCAACTCCAAGAACAATTAGAAGCCTACTCCAATTGGGAATCCGATCTGCAAAAGAAGTCCAACTCACAGAAGAAAGCCCATACACAGTTGGAGAGCCCGAAAAATAATTTCATCTCCTACATGCCACACAATTCCATGCAGAATCTGGGGGGCATTTGTGGGAGCAAATATTTTCGTCTCCAATCACAGCACGCCACGTGGAAAAGAAGATTATCCCTTAAATTAATTAGTTAAACTAATTTATTTGGTTAATTAATTAGTAAGGATAATATCTTAATTATAAGATATTATCTTTATTTAATAAGATAATATCATTAATTTGGATATTATCATAATAAGGGGATAAGATCTTAATTATAGGGTATTATCTCATAATTAAAGAGATAATATCATTAATTCATATATTATCATAATAAAAGGATGTAATAAGTCTGACTCAATCTCTACGAAACCCTAGCCCCGAGGCTACGAAACCCTGGCCCCAAGGCTCCTATAAATAGATGACTTCATTCATCATTCAAGGTACTGTTTGTGCCTAATAAATCACGGCCAAAAACTGACCGAGGGAGCCCCTTTTCTCGACCCTAACGCTTGCTCGTGAGGCTAAAACGCGATGTTTCGCCAGGATGTCTGGCCTTCCTAAAAAAAAAAAGCAAAGGAAAGGTTGTGAAGGCATGATCATCTCGGCCTTGATTATAGGCCGAGGCCGAAGCCGAACAAAATCACGGCCAAAGGCGCTAAGGTCAGATCATCAAGTGGCAGCAGGGTCCCACGCTTCATTTAATGAAGCAATGCCTCTATTTATGGTAGCAAACCCACTGACCACGAATAAGCATTTAATGCACGAGGGAAGGTGGGAAGTGATTGAAGTCAGGATTTGGTGACAGGAATCATAGTGATTAGATGCAGACATTCTCACAAGAATTCTTGCAGTTTGGGAGATTGGGTCACCAACTATCAGAAACGATAAATGCGTCTCCACGGCCAGAAGCTCAGAACCCGATCAAGAGCGGCGGCCGAGATTCACCGGGATTTCTAGGGTCACACCACCATACTTCACGATCCCAAATGTTGATTGGACTGCCCACTTGCTCCAATCCAGCTCCACCATGCAGATTTACTTGCTTTCCTAGGAGTAGTTATAGATTATAAGGAAAACCCATTCATCAATATATCATACGACCCTTGATTTTCAAGGCGCCGGAGCACCATCTTTGTTGTTCACTCACTCACCCCATATATCATACGACCGTCGCTCCCTGAGCAGCGCGCCGGAGCACCGCCCAAAACCCACCAACTACACCATCACTCAACGGCCTTGTAGTTCAGGCCGTGAACCTAACAACCGAGACCATTTCCTCTCTCGGCTACAATCGTTTGATTAAGAAGACGAGTTCAAATAGGCGCACCACTCAACCATCCAACACTCATCAACACCTCGACGCACGGTAGACCGTGCTGGACGTACCACACCCAAAAGCAGGAAACCGCGTGTTAACGCATATCCCCTCGGCCCGGAACTCCAGGCCTTGAGATTTGCGCGGCAGACACAAATGTACCTCGATCAAACCCGCGGCGTTCCTCTAATACCACCCGGCTCGGTCGCAGTGGCCGAGCCCTTTGCTCGGACAACCCAGCAGGTGAAATCGCGAAACAATACGCAACGGGATAGGTCTTTTCAAGGGTTTCAGTTCGAGGATATCTGGCCTATCACGAAGCCACGACCGTTGCTCCAGCCGAAGGAGGGGCCGCCACCCTAGGTACGGCCACGGCCACGGCCACGGTGCTCGGTCGAGGGGGCCCGGATGATACCTTTTTCACTTTGCTGCCCTTGGGGGGGAGGGGGTCCCAATCTGCATCCTTCAGAGCCACCCTAGCGGCCTCTTCAACGAGCCGGATAAATCTGGCCGATATGCACTCCTTGTACCAGACCCTTCCGTCCTCATCATACGCGTTACGGCGCAACCAAGGCGTCAGGAAAGAGCCCCAGATCTCTTTCAAATCTTTCTCTGTCTCGTCGTCAGGAATGACGGAGAGGTCGTGTGCCAGAAACAGGGGGAATGGCCGAGTAAGGCAGACGCTGAACTGCATGCCAGTTCTCTCGGCCAGGCCATAGAAAAATTTGTAGCAGAAGACCGAGGTGTTGTGCTTCCTGAGGGCTCGGGCAAATGCATTGGCCAGCGGCTCGGTGTCGGTGATGTTGGCCCCCGCCCTCAGATCCGGAAAGTAGGCTTGCAGCCAGAACTGGAAGGCTCAAAGGGGACCGCCGTGCTTTGGCTTCATCTCGTCGGTAAATATGGCCGAGCAGGAAAGGGCCGAGCAGGAAAGGGCCGAGCGCTAGCCTGCCGCCCTGTGCAAGATAGTCGGCCAGGTGGGGGAACTCCAAGGTGACCTTGTTCGCCTGGGTGCAGAATACAAACTTGCACAGCCAGTACAGCAGGAATGAGGCGTGCTCAACTTCGCCGACGGGGGCAATGGCGTTGTCTTCGGCGCTGTCTTCTACCCCAACATTGCTGTAAAAACTGGAGTAGTTGAGCATGTTCTTCGCCTTGCTCCCGGCGACTCTCGTAAAAGTAGGCCAGGCAGCCTTGAAGGTCCCTTCTGCCTCAGGGGCAACGAGTGCGGCGTTCACTTCTACGCTGAGAGGAGAGAGGCCGAAAAGGGCGGCCATGTCTAGAACGGTTGGCCTTCTCATGCCGAACCGAAAGTTCATATTGTTGGTGGCCGACGACCAGAAGCATAGGGCCGCAGCCAAGAGCGGCCGATCGAACAGCTTGATCAAGTGATAGATACCTTGATCCTTCCATTGCTGGCCAAAGAAGTGCTCCATCCTCGGCAGCCATTTTTCCCAGTCTGGGGTCGAGGTTGGCCATTGGGGCTGCGGCCTGACAACGTTCCAATCTTGGAAATCCCCCCCGTCAAAGGCCGAGAGGTCCACCAGGTTGTTCTTCAGATGAGCCACCAACCTCTCTGGCATCCCACCATTTACAGAGGGGGCGAGGATGCAGGAATCGGTGGCAACGCTATCACCATCAATCCAGGGCATGATGATATTGGGTAGGACCGAGCCTTGGATTTCTCGAACTCGGTCTGGAAGGCTTGGGACCGAGCTTCAACAGATGTAGAGGTGCTGGAGGTCATTGAGATAGATCTAAGTTGGGTGTTTGAAGGGAAATGCGGAGAAAAAGCGATGAACGTAACGAACGCCGGAATAAAGCCCAAAAAAGGGTGAGGATCTGTGGGTTCTTGAGAGGACAGAACTCAAGGATGAAAGGAAATCGAGGTTACAGGCAAGGTTCTCTGATGACTTTGAAGACTTAAGAGCGTGGTGGGATTGAAGGATTGAGAGAGGTTTTTTGGCAAAGCTTGGGCGTCTGAGAATTCTGAAAGCGTAAAGAAGAAACGAAGGAGTCTGGGTTTTTATATTGGCGCTAGAATTCGAAAATGAAAGGGTGTGGCTCTCTCGAGAGACGTGACGTTCTGACAGCGTACTCAAAAAGCACGATGACATGTCGAAAGCCCAGAGGCCGACTTTTCGCCTGACGAAACGAAGCGACGCCTCGCGTAAGTCTGGGCAATGATGGCCTGCACGACGTGCTTGGGCATTGAATGCGCTTGGGCATTAAATGCGCCGACTAGCCTGTGCATTTAATGCAACAGTTGTCAATCACTTCTGAAGGAATGCAAAGGGTCCATCCCCTGGAATCCATTCGGCCCCTACCCATACCGAGACCGAAGAATCCGGGGATGTGGGGGCAATGTTTGTGCCTAATAAATCACGGCCAAGAACTGACCGAGGGAGCCCCTTTTCTCGACCCTAACGCTTGCTCGTGAGGCTAAAATGCGGCGTTTCGCCAGGATGTCTGGCCTCCTAAAAAAAAAAGCAAAGGAAAGGTTGTGAAGGCATAATCATCTCGGCCTTGATTATAGGCCGAGGCCGAAGCCGAACAAAATCACGGCCAAAGGCGCTAAGGTCAGATCATCAAGTGGCAGCAAGGTCCCACGCTTCATTTAATGAAGCAATGCCTCTATTTATGGTAGCAAACCCACTGACCACGAATAAGCATTTAATGCACGAGGGAAGGTGGGAAGTGATTGAAGTCAGAATTTGGTGACAGGAATCAGAGTGATTAGACGCAGACATTCTCACAAGATTTCTTGCAGTTTGAGAGATTGGGTCACCAACTATCAGAAACAATAAATGCGTCTCCGCGGCCAAAAGCGCAGAACCCACGATCAGGGCGGTGGCCGAGATTCACCGGGATTTATGGGGTCACACCACCATATGGGAATTTTTTTTGAAATTTTTTTAAAGACTTTGCATGACCAATATATAGTCTTTTGTCACGGAAAGTATACTCTAAAAATTTGGGCGGGTACCAAAAATAGGACGTGGGAATATTTTGGTCGCGCAAAACCTTAAAAATTTGGGCGGGCACCATCAAGAACTCTTCCTATAAATACAAGGCTCAAGCTACATTCACAGGGTTCAAACACCAAACAAAAGTCTCCCACTGAGCAAATTATATTTTCCTGTAATGCACTTTCAATATCTTTACTTGCTTTCCTAGGAGTAGTGTTAGTTTGTAAGGAAAATCCATTCATCAATATATCATACGACCCTTGATTTTCAAGGCACCGGAGCACCATCTCTATTAATCATTCATTCACCCCATATATCATACGACCGCCGCTCACTGAGCAGCGCGCCGGAGCACCTCCCAAAAACCACCATCAGCACCACCCTTAAATGGCCTTGTAGCTCAGGCCGTGAACCTTGCAGCCGAGATCAGTTCCTCTCTCGGCTACAATCGTTTGATTAGAAGACGAGTTTGAACAGGCGCACCACTTGACCATTCTATCCACATCAACATCTCGACGCACGGTAGACTGTGCTGGCACGCCCGCGCACAACCGCACCGCATCCAAAAGCAGGAAGCCACGTGTTAACGCACATCCCCTCACCCCGGAACCCCAGGCCGTGAGATCTGCGCAGCCGACAGGTACATCTATACCGACATCTAAACCTACTCCTGATACCCGAGAAAAATACCTGAAGCTCTCTCTCCCTCTCCAGTCTCCATATTTTCTCCACACAGCTCCGGCTACCACACACGGCTCCGGCCGCCCGATTCACACCATACATACAACTCCGTACCCTTTGCTTAGCTATTGTTTTCCTACAAACACTCGAACTAACTTAGGCATCAGAGGGCCTTTGGCCAACACCCCCCGGGTGTGGTCTATTTACTCCAATCTTTTTTACAGGAATCGAGAAGGAGAGAGAAGGAAGATCGAAGGTTGAAGGATCCAGAAGCGAATATTCTCCCGCGAGATTATTTGCACAAACAGTTGCATACCACCGGGATGAGGGGTCTTCAACTTCCAAGCCCAAGGGCTCGCGCCGTCCACAGCCACCGGAATTTCGCCAACGAGGAAGCTGGAAAATCTCCAGCCCCTGCCATCCTCGAAACGACGGTCTACGCACATGGCCTGGCCACACCGACTAGGAAGCTAGAAATTCAAAACAGAAAAGTGCCTGACAAGAAGATGAGCAAAGTAGGTTCATTTTTGTTTCTGAAGAATTAGGGATGGATGATAATGATTTAGGTGATGTTGGATCTGATCCTTATGAGTTTGCCAATGTGATTGGGGATGGAGATCAACCCTTGTACCCTGGTTGCAGTAAGTACACGAAGTTGTCGGCTTTGGTGAAGTTATATAATTTGAAAGCAAAGCATGGGATCTACAATCGTTTGTTTTACAGAATTATTGATACTTCAAGGAGATTTGCTTCCATAAGGAAATACATTACCTTACTCTAATGATGTTATTGGTGATGATGTGCTAGGTGATATTAGAATTGAGTGTGAGGCATTTACTAGAGGGATACCAAATGTTCACACATTTGATGACCTAGTGGGTGAGTTTGTTACATAAAATATTAGAGATGGGTGTGAAGATATATGGATTGATTGATTGTTGTAATGTATGACATTAAGTTATGCAGTTAATTGTATGACATTAATTAATAGCTATGTATATCATTTTAATTCTTATCACATTTTCATTATGCAGGCTCTGGGCATGACAAATCAACATTTTAAAATACTGGATTAAAGGCCAAATACGACGATCCGTTTAAAAAATGGAAAAAGAGACGTCTCAAACAAAACCAACGTCGTGTTTTTACAAACGTCGTTGAAGGAAAATGCAAAAGACCGTAAACAAATAAAAACCGCAATCTAAAAATGAAAACACATCGGTTAATTAAAATTAGATTACAAGCGGTGCATAAATAAACATCAACAACGGCCTACAAAACATTGCAAGACGTATATTTCGTTATAACACGACGTTTGTGTACTCCAACCGACGAATTTGTTCAACACTACTTCCACGATTAAAACCAACTGACGTCTGAAGGCGAAATAAAGACAGCTCAGTTCCATTAACTGCCGTAAAAGATATTCTCCACGTCAGTTATTTTAAAACATATGATGTCTCAGAGAATACACATGTCAAGGAGGGTTACATAAGCATCTTTTAAAAAGGCCAACCACATCAACACGTTATAGAAACCGACGTGGTAAATTCTTACAACGTCATTCATTTGGATCCTCATGACATAGTAAAGAATGTAACCACGTTATTTATTTTACAAAAATCGACGTTGAAAATATAATCCATGGCGTTTATTTGCATATCCAGGCCTTTAAAATAATTTTTAACGTCAGACTTTAACAACAATAGACGTGGGTACCATGTTTTACGTCGGTATTCTGTAATATTGTGTCATCTTAAAATATTCAGACGTCCGCTATGTAGAAAACGCGTCGTCTAACTCTGTCCAGGGGGCTTCTTTGAATAATTTAAATGACGATTCTCGCAAGAGACGTACGTGGATGATCATATACGCTTCGGTTTTTTCAAATATGTGTCATGGTTATTTAATTTTACGGCGGTTCCTATTTGACTACTGACATGTAATACGCTTTACACATCCGTATTATTTGGACACGACGTCGTTTGTATGTTAGATGATTTATTTAACGTAGTATTAATTAACCACGATGGTTCTAGGTTATTTATTCCTTCAATTAGCGACGTGGATAATTTTCTGTACGACGGTGCATTTTTTGATCTTGACATGTAACGAATTTTAGACGTCTCATTTTCATTAAAACGGTCGTCTAATTTTGCAGAAGGTTTCATTTTACGCTCTATATAGTAATTAAACATCGATTTGTTATGTTTTTGTGACGTTGAATATCTGAACGATGTCGGTTTTTTAGAATATGTGTCGTGGTTATTTAATTTTACGGCAGTTACTGTTTGACTACTGACATTTAATATGATTTACATGTCCGTATTTTTTGGACACGTCGTCGTTTGTATGTTAGACAACGGTTATTTTATTTATTTAACGTAGTATTGATTAACCACAACGGTTCTAGGTTATACAAGCCTGTATTCCTTCAATTAGGGACGTGGATAATTATCTGTACGACGGTGTTTCTTTTGATATTGACATATAATGAATTTACGACGTCTCATTTTCAACAAAACCGTCGTTTAATTTTGCCGGGGGTTTCATTTTATGCTCTATATATAGTAATTAGACGTTGGTTTATTATATTTTTGTGACGTTGAATTCTTTAATGACGTCGGTTATTAACCGTCGTTGTTTATGAATGAAAAGATGGCGGTCGATTTCACGACGGTTTGAAAACCTTCTAGACGACGGTGGATTCCCGTCGTCTATTTCGATTTTTGTAGTAGTGTATTGGCGAAACAAGTACCGCGCTTTTTCATTCCAAGCATTCTTTAATACAAGCCAGGGTGAGGAAAGGAACAAAACCAGAAACTGGATCGGTGTATGTGTGAATGCTGTATTGTTTTGTCATGGTCTTTGTTTAGTTAGCATATTGTCTAGTTCTTGTTTTTGCTTGTATAGTCTTTGTTCACACATGTGAATCTGTGATGATGCGAAATCTTACTAAAGATTTTTCTTTGTTAGTCTTTAAAAAAAAAAAAAATTTTAAATATCCCACCGAGTATGTCTATTAATAGTCTTTGTTTATATTAACATCTAGATGGTCACAATTAAAAAAGAAAAACAACAGAAAGTGAGGAGAAACTAAAGGACAATGGAGATGTATAGGAAGAGTAGAAATCTCACTTCAGGTCGGGTGACCATTTCAACTTTCCATTTCCGTCTGATATCAAATTGGGTGATGCTAATACTATGGACCGACACCCTAAAATAATCTTTAGACACCAAGGCCCCACATTTTCGGTTTATGAAATGCTCACTGCTTGCAAGTTGCATATATCTTATCTTAACCGAGTCCTCTCCCCAAACTTTATACTCCCAAGTCCCAAGAACAATGACATTGCCAAAAAAAAGAAAAAAAGAAGAAATAATTCAACACTTTACTGGACCATGGAAGAGCATTTTCTTCTCATCACTGTCACCCGACTCTTTTGTATTGGTGTGTGTACGGCATTCTTCTTCCTCCAATCCTTGAACCGATGGGTCATCTTCTTCTGATTTAAGAGGTTCAACTGAAGGCTCAATGACATTCCAAAGGTCTTGAGCCAACAAGTAATACTCAAAAGTAATCAGGGTTTAAATTCATATGTTTATTCTTCTTTTGAGGAGGGATATATATGTATACACTACACGAATTGATTTCAAATTCCAAATACTACACGAATTGATTGCTAGTGCAAGTTCTAGTCATCAACCGAAATTGATGAGGAAAATACCTATTCTTGCTATATTCAGATTGACAAATAGTGCTGGTCGTTTAATTTTCTTCAATGGCAGAAGAAGAACCAAAAGGAAAAAAAAAAAAATTAAAAGACCAGAAGACTCGAAGAACAGTAGAGAGAGAGAAAAGAAGATAGAGGTAACAACGTCAGTTTTATAAAATAAAATAAAATACTTATTGTAGACAATGTGGCATACTCATAAGCATTGGATGAGTTGGATGGTCTAGATTTTAGGAAATGCGGGTAAATGCACCAACTTTAAATGTAGAAACTCGGAATTTCCGTTGAGTTGCAATTAACAAATTAAACTAAACCATCATAATTATAAATTCAATTCAATTTACAGGGGAATTAAATAAATGATGGGGAGCACTAAGAGACAAAAAGTAGGAGCACCACCTAAAAGAGGCTTAGTTTCATTCTACATCAAAGCTTGATGGCTATTGTGGGAGCAAATATTTTCGTCTCCAATCAGAGCACTCCACGTGGAAAAGAAGATTATCCCTTAAATTATTTAATTAAACCATTTATTGGGATAATTAATTAATTTGGATAATATCTTAATTATATGGTATTATCTCATAATTAATAAAGATAATATCATTAATTGGGATATTATCATAATAAAGGGATATTATCTTATAATTAATGAGATAATATCAATAATTCAGGTATTATCTTATCAAAGGGATAATATCCTAATTATAGGATATTATCTTATAATTAACGAGATAATTCAGATATTATCAAGTCCGACTCAATCTCTACGAAACCCTAGCCCCGAGGCTCCTATAAATAGATGACTTCAGTCATCATTCAAGGCACTTCAAAAACCCTACATCTAAACCTACTCATGAGACCCGAGAAAATACCTGAAGCTCTCTCTCCCTCTCCACTTTCCTTATTTTCTCCACACGGCTCCGGCCACCACACACGGCTCTGGCCGCCCGGTTCACACCATACATACAACTCCGTACCCTTTGCTTAGCTATTGTTTTCCTACAAACACTCGAACTAACTTAGGCATCAGAGGGCCTTTGGCCAACACCCCCCGGGTGTGGTCTATTTACTCCAATCTCTTTTACAGGAATCGAGAAGGAGAGAGAAGGAAGATCGAAGGTTGAAGGATCCAGAAGCGAATATTCTCCGGTGAGATTATTTGCACAAACATTTGGTGCTTTCATTGAGAGCGCGAGTTATACTCAACGCGTGCTCAAGGAATCCGTTCCTCCTATTTTTCAATCCACCGAAGCCTTCCAAACAACCATGGTTGGAAGCAAGCGCACGAGGAGCAAGACCGCCGCAATGGCTTGATTTGTGACGGCTCAAAGTCACTCTTCCCACGATCCCACGATAAACATGGTGGCACCTCCACCTCTCGCCGCCGTGAATCCGCAGCAAACCCTTGCTGCCACACCATTGAAGCCACCCCGTGTGGCTGGAACCACCGTGCCACCTGCCGGACCCACAGCTGGGACCATCGCACCGGCCTCTGCCATCATCGTACCATCTCAAGGCCCCGTGGCTGGATCTAGCCACCTTCATAGCGCCGCTGTCGAACATGGTGGAACCTCCCATCAAGGTGGGCTCACGACCACTACTTGATGCAATCAAAAACATTCCTTCATATGCCAAATTTTTGAAAGATGTGTGCACAAACAAAAAGAAGCTGGTTGATTTTGAAAAAGTCGTTCTTACTGAACAATGCAGCGCAGTTCTACAGCACAAATTGCCACCCAAAAAGGAAGATCCAGGGAGTTTTACAATTTCTTGCACTATTGGAAATTCTAATTTTAAACGTGCATTAATTGATTTAGGTGCTAGTATTAATTTAATGCCTTATTCTGTTTTTCAGAGATTGGGCCAAGGAGATCTAAAGCATACATCAGTTATTCTCCAGCTAGCGGACCGTTCTGTTACTTATCCTAGGGGGATCATTGAAGATTTAATTATCAAGGTTGACAATTTGTATTTACCAGCAGATTTCGTAGTTTTGGACATGGACGAAGACCTTCAAACACCTATTATTTTCGGGAGACCGTTTATGGCAACAGCTAGGACTTTAATTGATGTAGAAGCCGGGACATTGACTTTACGGGTTCAGGACCAATCTGTGGTGTTTAATTTGTTTAAGGCAGCGAAACAACCTACTGAACAGCAAGAATGTATGCGCATTGATGTGGTAGACAATATGGTTCAAGACAGCTTTCATGCAAGTTCAAATACAGATAAGTTGCTCAGCAGGGGAAAAGCGAAAAAGCGAAAATTGCAGTTGAATGAGCTAGAGGAAATTCGTCAAGGTGCTTATGACAGTTCAGGCATCTACAAGGAAAGAACTAAGGCATTTCATGACAGTCAAATTTTACGAAAGGAATTTAAGCCTGGGCAAAAGGTTCTGTTATTCAGTTCAAGGCTCAAGTTATTTCCAGGGAAATTAAAGTCACGCTGGACTGGACCCTACTTGGTGACTCAAGTTTTTTCTCATGGGGCAGTTGAAATAACTAATGAGGCTAAAGGAAACACATTCAAGGTGAATGGTCACATGCTGAAATACTACGTGGAGACACCTTTTGACACTGCAAACGAATCTTTGACTCTGAAGGAACCAGAGATTTGACCACCGGGCTTCTGCAATGTCTAGCTACAGACTTAAAATAAAGCGCTTATTGGGAGGCAACCCAATTTTTCTAACCTCTCTACTTCCTTTACTTTCTTTT
>NW_018921483.1:0-77855 GCF_002207925.1 Prunus avium
CAGTTCTATATCTTAAATGAGACAACAAAAAACCTCATCATTCATAAACCTCGACACATGTCAACACAACCACACCACATGGCTGTCCTAGTGATAACTAAGTAAGAAAGATACCTTCGTACCATTTGGATAAGGAATTTATTTATAATCACAAAACACTATATATTTGCATATTTGCCCCCTTTTTTCTTTTGAAAAAAAATATAATTATTTAGCGGCGCACTACTTTGGTCTCCTCTGCGATCGACAAGTGGCATATTATTTTTGTCATTTTATTATTTTTCTTTTATGAAAAACGCGTCTGAGGTCCTGCTTTGCGTGTCTATAAAGCTTCGCTTCCAGGTTGCCGTTACCTAAACTTCTCAGAACTCATCGTCTGCATTCTGAAGCTTTCAAACTTTTGTGGATTTTCATAAATTAAAGGCGAAACAAGCCAATTTCCAGTTTTTTCTTTTTTGGGTTATTGATTTTCTTAGTCTATTGCTTTCGGGTTGTGAAAAGTTTGTGTTTTTCGAGTAATTGGGTATTTACCGTATTGGAAAATGGAGGTTTCGGTGTTTCGCAGCTCTCAGGCGACCGTCGGGAAGGCCGAATTGGTTCGAACGGAGCTCGGGTTCTGTAAATTGAATGGTAATTTGAAGACCAACATCTGTTTTGGTCAAAGGACGACCTGGAAAAACGCCCGGCTTCAGCTTACTGTGAGGGCCGTACAATCTGAAGCGGTTCGGTCCGATAAAGTTTCGGGTCCTGCCAGAAGATCCAAACAGGTAAGAGATTTCTTCTCTGTTTTTTGTGTTAATTTTAAGTTTGGTTTCTCTGAATTTAAAGGAAATGAAAAAGTAGTTGTAGGTTGTATTAGGACTGTTAGGTGGGAGTGGTTTTTCTGAGATTGTGATGAAAGTTCGAAATTTAATGATACAGCTGACCATAAATTCATGAAATTTTAAAAGGGTTTTCAGTAAACATGATAATTTTGATGTTTCGTAGTTCTTGGTTTGAAAGGCCAGAGTTACTATTAGAACTTAGAACCTGTTTTTAAAGGGCCAATACCGATTGGGTATGCCTTCAAACACCTAATCTATATAAAACCAAACCTCTGTTGCATGTTTTGCAAAAGATGTACAGCTGAAGTGCTTGAATCACTCAAGGAAAATTTTAGTATTTAATTGTGTATGTTTCAGAAGCTTGATCTTTGTGGCATTGAGTTTTTTCTTGCCATGATTGATTAGTTCAACTTAGTTGGCTTATTTTTCTTGCAATTTTACTTTTGCAGAATGATGGAGTAAGATTATTTGTTGGGCTACCCCTAGATACAGTTTCAGACTGCAATGCGGTAAACCATGCTAGAGCAATTGCAGCTGGGTTGAGGGCTCTGAAGCTATTGGGGGTGGAAGGAGTAGAGCTCCCCGTCTGGTGGGGAATGGTTGAGAAAGAAACCATGGGGAAATATGAATGGTCAGGCTACCTTGCTGTTGCAGAGATGGTTCAGAAAGCCGGTCTCGAGCTTCATGTGTCACTCTGCTTCCATGCATCGAAACAACCGAAGATCTCACTCCCTGAGTGGGTATCTCGCCTTGGTGAGTCCCAACCTAGTATCTTCTTTACAGATCGGTCAGGGCAGCAATACAAAGAGTGCTTATCATTGGCTGTCGATGAACTTCCTGTTCTCAATGGAAAGACTCCAATCCAAGTTTACCACGACTTCTGTGAAAGCTTTAAATCTTCATTCGCGCCGTTCCTGGGTTCCACAATAACGGTAAGAAATCCTGACCCTTCAGACTCTATATTGAAAGATTAATCATCTTACTCTCTTTGGTTTCATACTGGTTCTGAACTGTCAATCTCTCCTGTATTGTTAAATTTCAGGGCATCTCAATGAGCCTAGGACCCGATGGTGAGCTTCGATATCCTTCTCATCACCGACTAGTCAAAAATAAAATTCCTGGGGTTGGAGAGTTCCAATGTTATGATGAAAGCATGCTTAGCAATCTTAAACAACATGCTGAAGTCACCGGAAATCCCTTGTGGGGTCTTGGCGGTCCTCATGATGTTCCAAACTATGACCAGTCACCGAACTCAAGCAACTTCTTCAAGGACCATGGGGGATCATGGGAGTCTCCTTATGGTGACTTCTTCCTTTCCTGGTACTCAAACCAGCTCATATCTCATGGAGATCGTCTCCTGTCGCTTGCCTCTTCAACTTTTACAGACGCTGAAGTGACAATTTATGGCAAAGTCCCACTAATTCACTCTTGGTACAAAACAAGCTCCCACGCTTCTGAGCTAACATCTGGCTTCTACAATACATCCTCTAGAGATGGTTATGAAGCAGTTGCCCAGATGTTCGCAAGGAATTCGTGCAAAATTATATTGCCTGGAATGGACCTATCAGACGAAAATCAGCCACAGGACTCCCTTTCAAGTCCTGAGTTATTACTATCACAAATTACAACAGCTTGCAGAAAGCATGGGGTTGAGATTGCTGGGCAAAACTCATCAGTTTCAGGAGGTCGTGGGGGCTTTCAACAGATAAAGAAGAATTTGATGGGAGAGAATGTAATGGACCTGTTCACTTATCAGAGAATGGGAGCTGATTTTTTCTCACCAGAACATTTTCCTTCATTTTCGAAGTTTGTTTGGAACCTCTATCAACCGGCACTGCCGTCAGATGATCTACCTATCGAAGAAGAAGTTGTTGAATCTGTACATTCGAATTCAGAATCAGTCAACCACATGCAAGCTGCTTAGTAGGAGTTAGAATTATAGTGAATATATAAAACTTGTATACTATACTTGTATCTGATGGGTATTAGGCAAAATCATATAAGCTAAATCTTAACAAGAATGGCCAGTATATTACTGGCATTACCCTGTACCTCCTGTACCAAAAACTATGGTCATGTGAGCAATTTTAGCTTCGTTTGGATTGGATGGTAAATGTTCATGTTACTTTCACTCTCTTGTTCTGCAGCGTCTTCATATTTTATTAACCCATTTTTTTTGAAACACTCCAAATGCCCAAAGCACATACCAGACCCCAAAATGTCAAAATTGAATACTCCCAATGTTGATGTCCAAAATTGGATTCAACTTAGATAGAAGAGTTTTTGGTTCGAGAGTACCTTCAGCTGAGTTTTTGGTGGCTAGCGAGGCCTTGCACATGACCCAATCTCTAGGTTTGAAGGCGCGAGGCTTCACACGAGAGTATTTGGCAACACGTTTTTTATAAGCAAAGCTGATGTGATGGTGGCTAGGGCTTCAGTTTCGGCCTACTTGGTAAAATAGTCCACAACAACAGTGTACTTGACCTTGCCCTTTCCTTCCAGAATAGGTCTGATGAAGTCAAGTCTCCACTGAGCGAATGACCATGGGTTGATCATTGGTGTCACTGATTCGGCATGAAGTTGTGGGATGGTGGCAAACCTTTGGCATTTGTCATATTTTTGGGTGAAGGCTTGGGCGTCAGTGTGGACAGTGGGCCAAAAATATCCCTGCCAAATAACTTTGTGAGCAAGAGATCGGGCACCATTGGTTGCCGCAAATGCCTTCATGAACCTCCCGAAGGACATAGTTACCTTCTTCTAGTTAAATTTATATTTTGTAATGCTTTTTTGGACTTTCCAGCTTTTGTAATGCTTCCCGCTCTTAATGAATAGAGCCACTTTGACCCAAAAGAAAAGGTTTGAATTTCGATATGTTGGGGTTTGGTGTCTCAACTCAAACCAAAAATTGCTAAAATTCAAAATCTAAACCCCTAAAATGCCAAAATTCACACATCAAACCCCAATCCTATTAAATTTCTATTTTGCATCTATGTTGGACCCAAACCCCAAAATACCCAATCTATACCTAAAACCCCAGTACACAAACAACAATAAATTAAATATGACCTTGTTCAAAATACTCATAAAAGGAGCAGGATGCTACAACTTCAATACAGTTGTGCATGTATTAGCCCAACATCTTTCAATTTAGGCTCAAGTTTGTATTGGTGGGAAGATGTACCAATTTGGCTTGATGCTCTTATTCGAGCTGACAGTGATGCATATCTTGTGATTTCTAATGAAATATTAAAGCCTTTTAACAAAACAAAAAAAACACCTACAACTTCAATGGCTGATTTGACATAATAAAATATACAAAATGAACGCCAAAATAAAATTAAATGTGGCGTTAAATTTCAGCAATACGAGGGTTTTTATAAAAATCACTACTATGTACATTAACAAGTAAAATATACAACACATGGTGGATGACAAAGAACCAAAGCTCTCCGACTTTATATTCCAGAATCCTTCCGTAGTTCGGCAAAATCATGATCCGAAAAGGTTTGCAGCATCTGAGAATGCAGCCTGCCTGTCAAGCCCAGCACTGCAATCACCTTCAGCAAACAGTCCATTGAATTCAACCCACAAAATGACCTTTAAACCTAGCAGCTCCTACAGACCAATTAGCTTGACTATCATTATACATCAGAGCACACAGAACCATCCATTCAGATTATGTAAGTATTGCTGATATCTACGGTCAAAGCGTTATGTTTTAAGTATATAATAGTTTATTAATTTAGATTCAAATTAAACTATTTACCAGATTCCGGAAGATTCAGCTTCCAAATCATTATTCACAGGCGATCTTGGTGTCAAAGCTGCTGAGGCAGATTGAAAATGCCTGGAATGCTGATATTGGGTACCCGTAATCCATGGTAAATAAATCTTTCCCCACTTTTCCAAATTGGAGGATGATCTTCTCGTGTTCTGGCCCAGCTGGTCCATTTTCTGGAGAAGCCACCAACTGAAAGTTTTTCACTGAAGCAACTGTTACTCGTCCATGGAAGTTCAAACACCAACACTGGAGTTGCTCATGCCACCTAGGAGACTTGTTTCTTAACACCAGCACCCCACCTTTCTGGCTGGCCAAAGGCCCTGTTATTCTTTCCAAATGGTTTGATTTTGATCGGAAAAAGGGGAGGGATGGAAGGAATTCTGCATTGCTATATGAAAAATCTGCCTGTGTGGGGGCTACTCCTCCAGGTTCAACTGAAGTGGCAGGAATGGCATCCATGGTACACTGCATTCTCCTTGGACCCCTGCTTGTACAAACTTTGTGAGTTATGTAATTTCCTCAGTTTGTTAGAATAAAAATGCACCCTGATCTACGTGTACTGAACAAATTATGATCACAGCAGAGACTAAGAGAAAAAGGAAAGCATCACCTATGCAGATGAAATTCCTAGATGTACTCTTATAATTTCATTCATAAAGGAACGTTCAATGACTTGTCACAGAAGAAAAAATTTTACCTGGAACCCAACATATTTAGTTCATACTGGATGTGAGCAACTGGATAGTTTCCAGCAGGGACCCTAGGTGAAACTTGTTTCAAATTTACTGGCCTAGTAGAGCGACTTTTTGTAATCTTGGCTCCGGCATGAGTCGGCTGCCCATCAAAGATTGTGAACTTTGTTCCCAAAAAGTTTGATCTTCACAAAGAGAGGGGATAGTGTGTTAATATTTAAGCTCATGGTGAAAAAGAAAAAGTTACATCATATGCATCTTCAGCCACACCTCAATTTCCCAATATAGTTGCTGCTCCCCTTTGACATATCATCAGCATGTAGTGAGACAATATAATCAGTGCAGGTGGCGCGTTTATACTTGCGTGCAGCAAGTAGGAACTTTCCCTCATCAGTTAGTGCTGCCATGGACAACAAAAAAGTTAAAAAAAGGTTATAGCTCAAAAAGGACACCAGAAGAGGACACAGGCCCACTATTTACAGAAAGTAACGGCAATTTCTGGGGAGGGAAATGAATACCTAGATAACCTAACTAAACAAAACCAGATCAAATATGGCAAAGCCATATCTTTGACAAACAACCTAAAAGAAGAAAAACAAGGTTACCTATCATTCACACTGTACTACACAATAAGAAACATCCATTTAGGTTAGAAAATGCTCACCATGGGTAAGACCAAGGTAAAGGTAATATGTTTGGCTGGAACGGTTCCGTTTTATAAAGCACCGCAGGAGATCATCCCTTGGACCAGGCTGCAACCAGCAAAAAACAGATATTGAAAATATGTAAAAAGAAGATTTCAAAGGTAGAAAACAATAAATCAAAATTTTGGCAAACCCACGAGTTTCCAATCAGAAAATCAAACATAATGAGAGCACAGAACAAGATTGACATGATCTTAGGCTCTTCCCATCACTATACACTGCATGTCATCTAAAAATTTAGCTGATAAACACTCTAACATAGGAAATGGATAGGAAATTTCAGCCACTATCATCATTGAGGGAAATTGGTAAGCGATTTCCTCTATAAACATTACAAAGACAGAGAATTTGGAGCAATTGGCATAGAAGGACCAAGAATTATCCTAACTAGTCCACTCCAATCTCACCCGAGAAGTATCCCAAACAAAACAAGCAATTTCCACCGAAACCCCCATCATGTTTTGTAAATTGGAAACTGTTAATGCAGCGATATCAAACACAAATATAAATTCGACCATAAACTCAATCAATATAAAGCTTCTTTCTTTTTCCTTGAGAGAGAAAAAGAGACCTGCTTGACGGAGATGGGGAAGGTCAGCTTCCCAGTGAGCTCAGGAGCCTTGACGATCTCCTTGGTGAGGTGCCTCCAGCTCCGGCAAACACCGGCGCAGGCGACGACGCTCTTCCGCGGCGGCCAAGCGGCCTCGGAGGCCTCGATTCTCACCAGCACCTCCCTCAGCAGCTCCTGAGGCATCTGGGCCCAGCAGCTCTGCTTCAGTGACTCGCCCACCGACTCGGCCGGGCCAGACGAGTCTTGGACCACCCGCTGCGACCGGGAAAACTTCATGTCCTGAAGTATACTCCTTATCGACATTTCTCTACTCAAGCTTATCAAAATCTATTAACTCTGCGATGAAAAAGATGAATTTTTGGTTCTGGGTTTTTGGTTTTTGGAACGGAAGGATTGGGATTTTGAAGAAGGATCGAGTGTGGGCGAGGCAAGTAGGAATATTTATTTGTTTTGTTGTCTGTTTGTTTGCATTTTTCTCTCTCCAAGCCTCCTTCCTTATCATCACACTACAAAAAAGCATTTGAATTTCTTCTTATTTTATTGTGTTCGAGAAGATAGCCCTGGCTAGTGTTATTTATTTATTTATTTATTTAGTTTGGTGGGTGGGAAAAAGAAAAAGAAAAAAAACAAAACAAAATAATAGTAACCATTTTTGGCTTTTTAGCAAGATTTTGTTTTCTTTTTTTGGGGCCATTATTAATTGTATATAGTGTATGGCATAAAGAAAGAAATGAGGGGAATTGCTAATTTTCGTTAAAAATTGGTCAGCAGAAAATAGAATCTAACAAAATGAAAACGTGATTTGAATTGAATATATTTTGCTTCCTGCATAGGCTGATTTGGTCAAACATTTAACATTTCTTCAGCATTTTGTTTAAATATATAATATGTTTAATGTTTTCAACTCTTAAAATGACTTGTTGTTATGATACACGTGGCGTATTTTGATCATTGAAGTGTAATTAGGAGATTTACTAGCTGTGTGATGGAAAATAGGTCATGATCAAATATGGAAAAGAAAACCCAACAATAAAAATGCATGAATGTTTCTTGACATTGGAGTTTAGTGGTAGGTAGGTAGGCGCATTTCAATTCAATACAATTTAACCAAACTGATCGACCCAATTTAATCCAATCCTATTTAAATCCAATTTGGTAACTATTGATTACTTTGGCCATTTAATTCATCTTTAAGTAACCAGTATGTTTTATTACGTGAATATCTATTTTAGTCCAAAGTAGCTGATTAATTGTATATATATAAAATAGCGATAGTATTTTATTGATAATATAAAAAAAAAAAAACAAGCACAAAGCAACTAAAATGCCGAATATGAACACAATTTCTCTAGTGACCAAATGCAACAAGTTGAATTGATCTGGAGAGAATACATACAACACAAAAATGATTAAATCTCTTAATCAACAACCAAAAGAACATGTACTCAAATTTGCAATAAAGATTTGTCTCACAACGCCAGAAACAACAAATCTGTATCGAAAGCAAAAGCCAAAATAAAATAAAATATCCTAAACAAAAAATAAGCCACATCAAACTTCTAAAGAGTTCATGAGACTTATTAGACTAAAACAAACTAAGAAACAAAACCATCGCTCCACGTCCTCTCGGGCAACTTGAAGTGCCCAAACCCAAACCCGACACAACTTGGCATCATCCCCACTTCATAGCTCCAAATCTATATCGAAAGCTGACAACTTGAGCCAAATCCTTGCATTCGTGGGTCGAAAGACAGCAACTATATCATGATGACGACAATGTTTTACTACGATGGTTCTACATCACAAAACAAAACAAAAAACAAAAACAAAACAAAGAATCCAGAGGGAAAAGGAAGGGAAAGAGAGGAGAAGAAATGTGAATTTTGTAAATAAATAAAAATATTTTTTTAATTATTTGTGTATATGATATAAAAGAATTCGGATCGGGTTATCGGATTTGGTATTGGATAATTCAATATGAATCTAGTTGTTAATGATCTGTCGGATTTTCAGATCAGATCGAGTCGAAATATTTTTAAAATCGAATATGGGTCAAATTTCAAGTGCTCCGCTCCATCTCCAACCTGTATACAAGCCTAGTGGCCGCTGACCCCAAAGGTTTTCTCTCTTATGTTATAGCTAAGCTGATTACATTCTACTTTAATGTTGATGTAGCTTCTTTCTTTCATTTTTTGCGAAATAATGTTGATATCTTCTGGCACAAGGAAAACGCTGATATGTTTTTGTAAGCAAGGCAAACCCCAACCCATTTTTCAACTAATAATTTGGTCCTCATTAAATTCGCTTGAACTGCTGCCTGCAGAAAATACAACGCAAAATAGTTGATTATGGATCAATTTCAATTATCCGAAAGTGGACCCCACAGGCTGAGGTAGAGGCACACATACATGCACAAATAAATAAATTAATCACAGTCTCAATCGATGGGCGGAGCCGCGGATGGCACAAACTTGCCGGCTAAAACAAGTTGGTAGAATATTTATAAATTTTAAAAATTGCCATATAATAAAGCAAAAATTAGCTTTTCTCGTATCTATATATTATACAAATAAAATAAACACATTAATTTTTGTTTTATCGCAAAAGTGGCATAACCTTTGTTTTTATTTTTCAAATGGGTCCAAAAAGAAGAAGACGCAACATATTCTAATTCCATCTGATTTTGCTAAGTATACCCCCCACCCAACCCGGAGTGAAAATTCTGACGGGAATCTCTAATCTAATTGCTGTTGTGGGCCACTCCAATAATCATATTCCATCTGTTTTGTGTTTTCTGTGTTTAGCTGGACCTCTCTCTTCTCTTCTCTCACACAACACTTATACGGCAAGCAAGTTTATAAAGATGAGAGGAAAGCACCAAAAACAGAAACCAAAAGCAAACAAATTAGAACAGAGCATGTGTAAATGAGGACATGATATATCCTCTTGTAATGAGAGGAACGCTTTGTTTGTCGGTACTTAAATCGACGTCTCTTTGTCTAATCAAAACCTACCAGGCAAAATATGCTTTCAGATATGATATGATATGAGATCCTTTGGAGGCCAAACCTGATCAGGAGTACAATTGACCTAGCTCACTCGGAGGATTAGGGTATTATGGAAAATATTTCCTTAATTTCCCGTGTAAGTAGGAACTCTTGCATTTCTACCAATGGCATACATGTAGAAGTTTTGATGACTTGTTTTTGTACATGTGCTAAACCGTGATTTGAGCAAATGAAATTCGGCTATTATGAAATTCGAATATTATATTCTCTATACTGAAAGAGAGAGATGACATTTTATGTTTTGTCGACAGGATAGGCATGGGACAACCCAAAGAAAAATGATTATTACAACAGCAACCAAACATGAATTTAAGATGTTGATACATACCCAAAAAACCCAACCAACTTTTGCATTGATTTGTCTCACGAAAAAGTGAAAGGCCACATACCAATTGGTATGGGTAGGGATTTGGAAAGTGACAATCGCAATTCTTCTAAAATGGGGCACTATTGGAGACAGAGGATGGAAGGATGGATGGATGCCAGCCTTATCAATCACATGACAAATATGATATTCGCAAGCATCCTGCACCAGCCTTAAATCATCTTTCACTTCCTCCGATTCACTTTGTAAAGAATTTTTTTAATTTTAAAAAAACATCAAATCTATACCTATAAAGAATTAAAGATGATGGTTATAAAGTTATGATAAATCTATAAAGATTCTGTATTCAAGGAAGACCCTGTATTTCTTGTTTCCATAACAAATGAAAGCATCTAATTGAAGAGACCCAAGACATCAATAACATCTCTGGGTATGAGTTGTGGTACGGTTAGTCGCTAACAACGTAATTTAGCTTACTTTGCTTTAACTCACCTGACTGACAGAAAAATATCCAAGAATCACAACGTTTTTTTCTCCGGAGACCACCTCTTTTTTACCACATCCAGTCTGAAACTTATGATTGAATTATTACCCAAGAATGCTGATATTTTAATAACAACCAAGCAAACTCCTCGTTGAAAATAAAAGACCAATGTATTTAATAATATCCTAGCACAACTGGAAGCTGTCCAAGTCTATTGCTGTCACACATTAGTCTTGTGCCACTTTCATTGCATAAATGTTAATGGCAACTTACCAGGTCCCACCAACTGAGAACTCCCACTTAATTTCACATTGAAATGGAGCAACATGTTTCCATCTCCACCAAACCTTCGATAGATACAAGAGAAGAGGATGTATTTTCTTGTCTATCCTTTAGGAGTTGCCAATGACCAATGACATCAAATAATATATATATATATATATATATATATATATATATATATAATTTGCATCACATAAATCAGCATGTTGTTGCACTCTCAAGAGATTAAACTTTTCTCTTTTTCTCCATGAAACAAATCCAAGATCATTCAGAAAATTATAGCAAAAGGAAGACAATATTAACCAAACTAACGGAACAATAAAAATATAAACCGATTGAAAGACTAGAAGAAGTCGTATTTACAAATTCGAGAGTAGCATATCTTCTGACAGAAACTTAAAATTGAAATGCACAGCAATTGATATCTAAATATAGGTCAGTCATTGACTAGAATGTAGAGGCCTAGAATGAACAATTTAAAGATAAGCTTAGTCAATATCAAAAAAAGAATCCTAAGTCCTAACCTCAAGCATTAGGTTAAAATTAAACCTTCACCGAGGCAAAAATTCCTACCAGGATTCCTATATAACATGAACACTACCATTTTGCTGTTGCATGGTCCCCAGTGATTGTCCTACAAAACAAATGAAATTATCCAGGTGAAGGATTTATTCACCAAGTTACAGCCCAAATCAAACAAGATCAAATCTAATGCGCACATCCTATGAAACACTGAAAAAATAAAAAATAAAAAACAATCTTACAAAGAATTAAAGAATACCTGAGTTACCCGCAAAAGAATAAGGTTTTGAAAGAATTTTGCTTCTTGTTAAACCAACACCAGCAACCTGAGGCCTTGGAACATTATCAACAGGAAACTGATTTGAGAAGTCGCCATCAGGAAGGGAACCTACTGAGTTCCCCAAGCAAACTTCCGAATTTTGTGCAAGAATTTGATCAGGTTTCCTCATGGAAGGTAAAGACTGTGAGTCTCTCTGTTTTGCAATAAGTATCTGGAATTAGTTGTTAATCACTATAAAGTTCGACAAGAAAAGGAGACAGAGGATTGGGAGGGGGATCATTTATGCATATCGTGACGCAATGCAAACGTTGTCCTATAATTGCTTAACGTTTAGGCTTCAACACTCAACACCTTAATATTAGTGCACTCACCATGTCACTACACAGCCCCTTAGTTGATGCCACTGCCTCGTAGTAAAGATGGCAAAGTGCTGATCGAAGACGATTGCTTTTTTGAGAGTAATATACTTTAGTAGCAAGGGGAAGAGGGCAATCTGATTGATACAAACTCATTGTCAAATACTGTAAAATGAGAACACACAGTAGATAATCGAAAAAGAAGAATCATCAGGATAAACTTTCCTAAGCAGTTGATTTACATATTTGATAATTCATCTTTAAGAAGCAAGATCATTGTTAATCTTTGTGTGCTGAAGTATAAGAATTGAGCAAACTGACACAACTATTAGTATACCTTTAATTGGCATGCAGCATTCAAGGGCTTGCCCAGACTTCTTATATTTAAGGGCAGAGTCATCAGGTATTTCACTTACAGAAATGACTCCTTTTGAAGAATCCCTATCTGCACACATGCATGAAATACATTCCTATACATGAGTACATCATAAATTTAAAATCAACTATAGAATCAACAAAGTTTCAGTTACATTAGAGGCAATAGTTACCAATCTTTAAGCACGTATATAGAATAATGAAAACAGTTCGAAGTACAAGAAGCAATTGTTGTTTCTTCCCAGTTTCAGTTCTTTCTTTCCTCTTGGGTGTAGGGGTTGGAAATCAAAAGCTCGTTAAATTAATGAATAAAGAGAGTCAAAAGTAAAATTCAACCATATCCAACTTCTCATACTTTGACACATTGTGGTAAAGGACTCATTCCCAAGTAATGAAGCTAGCTACACATGCAAAGTTAAAATTTCCTTCAACAATCTTTGCAAATCCCCTGTAATTTCACCTTCGGGAGGATTTACATAAATAAAGTGATTGGATATTCGAGAACGGCCAAGCTACAGGGCAGTGTATAAGAAGACAAATACATATTAAAGATTTAGCCTCACAGGGGCATGCGTCCTGAGTACTTGTAAGCTTTGATACAGCAGATACTATTCCTATATCATCTGATAGTGGCAGCTGCTCACCTGCTACCCTACAAGAGGGGAAAAAGGGATTTGTGTCACATAAAGGAAATGAATGACAAATATCAACAGTATTTAAAGGGTGCTTTCCTCAAAAATTAAAACAAAATAACAAATGAACATTCCAACAAACCATTGCATTTGACTTATATAAAGGATGCAAGAATATATCCCACTTTGACATGTTGCAATTTAAGGCATAAATAAAAGTAGCAACTGCACCCTTTTCTCTAGAAGAAACCAAAGGAAGCATAGGTTCAGGGACAAATGAAAGAAGAATTCACCTAGATCGCATGCCTAAGCGCTTATTATCTGGACATTCTACACCACTATAGGACATATAAAGCCACTGAGAGTCCATTTCTCTAAATTGCTCCAGAACACAGTGCATAAATACTTAACTTCCTTTAAAAAAATAAACTGAAAATTAACAGTGCAGCATTACACAAGATCAGAGGAACTAGGAGGGAAAGAGCCAGGGTACTAGTGTGCAATATATATTCAAAGGTTCAAATATACAGTTTTAATGTACTTAAGATATGCAAAAAATCATAATGCAAAATAATTATCATTCATAATAATAAAAATCATACATTTTAGACCGTTTTGTTGGAGGAAGCATCACACATTTTGAGCCATTGGTATTTCCAGGACTATCTCCTGAACCATCCATCATATATGTCGCATCTACATAAGCTGAATTCCCTAGATGACATGGTAAAAAAATGGAGAAAGCTGAATACAGATTGAACAGTAAAATAATTTGTTCAATTGCTATACGTTTATTTTTTCAAAATACAAATTGAAAAGAAATCATCTTACATATTTGAATATTATCTCCCAAGCATGTTGTGCAGAAAAGAAACCAACTTAAAAAGGCTATTGTGACATTGCTAGATGATATCAAGAATAGATCTAAACTCCAGGGAGAATCTTAAGAATACGTACAATCTGCAACGTAATACTTCACGTAACAGGGCTAGTAACTTTATACAGCTCATATAACCATTAATAAATTCTGATCACATGTCATTAGTGTTGTCAAATCAACCACTACAAGTATGCTCTAGCTTCATGGTTTCTTGAATTAAAAAGATAGTTCCTCTGCTTTACTAGCTCATTGAACAGGAAAAAAGATAATGACAACCCAGAAGATAAAAGCTGGCACTGCCCAAAAATTTGTACACGCCGATGTGATAGCTAAAAAGCTAAGGGTCCGTCTGATAGCTAAAAAGCTAAGGGTCCGTCCGATAACATTTTAGTTTGTATTTTGTTCCTTTTTCTTAATTAAAGAGAAGGAAAATATATAGAAGAAATCAAGGAGAAAGATGAGAAAAAATGGGGGGAAAACAAACAATTTTTAGTTTGTATTGCAAAAACCATTCTTTATATCCTCGCCTCTCTCCCTCAAATCTACTCTCTCTCTCTTCTCAATTTCTCTTTTTTCCGTTTCTATATCTTTAATTATAAATAAAATGCCAAAAACAACAACATCACCAAACAGACCCTAAGTTACAGCTTTGAATATTTTTTCCAGGAACGTGATTTTCATGACAAATTGGACTAGCCTAGTAGTAAAAGGCAACCGGTGGGGCCAGAAAAAAAAATGACGAAGCAAAACAGAAATTTAATATGAGGAAGCCAATAGATCAAACTGAAGCACAAGATCAAAGGCAAGAAAGAGTTACTTTTTGTCTCCATAAAACAGCAAGAATTCATTCCGATTTGCCCATCCAACTGGGGTTGTGATACAGCAATATCATCTGCTTCTACAGACTCAGATCTTTCTAGCTCCCCAACTGATGTGGACTGGTCTAGAAAAGGTTAAGAACCATCAGATTGTCACACCATTAAATAACATTAGCCTTCGAACCAGAACAAAATACCTCTGAGAAGATACTTGCAAAACACCCAGAAATTGGTTTTAAAATAATGACTACCATGAACTCTTTCAAAAAACTAGGAACTTTACTCCACTTTGGTTCAAATAGAAAAAGAAAAGGAGAAAGGGGGTGACATATCGGTAGGAAATGTCAGAAAGAACAAGGAAAACACTAAATTTCACTGAAGTCGTTATAAAAAGGATACTAGCATAAGCAGTTAACAACTTTTTCTTCTCCTTCCTTGGAGGCTTCCTTTGTCCCATACTTCCATCAGGCTCCAAAGTAGTTTCTTGCATAGCATTTAATGACCTACAAAGTTCTGAAAATTTCGAGCCATCTCAGCATAGGGCTAGAACCAGCACACTTAAGAGTTAGGAAACAACCAAATAGCAAGCACTACATGCAGGCCAATAAACATTGATGAGGTCTTTTTGATCCTAAATTTGAATTTGATTTGAGCTAGGATGAAAAAATCCTTGTTTATAAATCCTTATCAGCAAGATATTTTTAAATCTTTATCATATAAAAAAAATCTGTGTTTCTCTAAAAATAAATTAAGGATGAATCACGTATCGAATAATGATTGATACCATTTGGAATTTACAAAGAAATTTTCATAAAGGAATGGACCGACCAAATATGCACACAAGAAAGAAAAGAAACATATGTGTCTATATAAATAAATAAAGGCTTTAAGTAAAACAAATAATTTTTTTTAATACATATATAAAACCTTCAAACCTGCATGTGCCACATATTGACTGGCCTTGACTGGTCTTTTACAAGCATTGCAACATACCTTCACAGTGATAGTTAATAATCAGATTAGATAGAGGTTATGTAGACATGTAATCACACAAACACATCAGAACTAAACAATTACATAAATACGTTAGGTAATCTTTGGTACCCTTTTTATTTTAACTCAAAAATAGATCAGCTATAAAATAAAGAAAACATATTCTTCATTTTGGATTAGCACTCCATTAATATCATATTAGGCAGTGGTAGTGGTAGTGTTAGTAGGCTGAAGGACCACATTGTTAAAGGAATTCACATAGGGTTTAGGGTAAATTATATTCTTCAAGTGGTTAAGGTATCCTTTAATTTCCGTTAAGAGGTAGTTATGAGAGTTAATTGTATAAGAAGCACACAGGTAGTAAATATGAAGCTATTGATATTTTATTTAGGACGAGAGAAAGAAAGAAAGAGCCAGCTTGAACAGTGTTATATCCACATGACCAGTATACAAATTTTTCTGGGCCGAAGCAGAAACACCCAACATACATGGCCAAATACATACTTCCATATACATATTTGTATATTGTTTACGACCAAATCTTTACTTTATAGACCTCAATACCATATAGCATGACAAAACAATGTGATCTAAACCTTACCAAACGCAAAGGATCATCCATCGGCTTCAAACCAAACACATTCATATCTGCAGACCCCAATGGAAATCATCAACAAGTTTATGAAACTACAAACTTAGAAAAGCAAAAGGCTTGTGCAAAATTATAAAATGTTATGTAACAGAATTGAACACCAAGAATTGTGATATCATATGCATCTGCAAAACTAAAATTATATAAACAGAATGACTATTAAAGGTGAACATTTTGTGAGCCAAATTTGATCTAATTGTGAACATACTGTATAATAATGTTGATTAAAAGATGTGCCTAGTCTCTAGACTCTCTACCACCACCACCACCCCATTATCATTAAACATCACTGCGGCACTATAGCATTTTCCATGTTAGAAAACTCAAGATTAATTCAAGCAAGCCTGCTACATCAAACATGGAACAAATGCACTTTTTTATTAAAGGGGTATCTGAAATGCGTAAAGAAATCACCTTCTTCGTCAAGCAAATTTGCTTCATTTGCGTCACTTAACTCTCTGCAAATCATTTGAGCATCAAACTTCTGATGGCCAACTTCCTCTGTACAGGGGATACAGGGGAATGAGGTCAATAAGAAACCAAAATAACCAATGCAATGCTGCTTAGGAGTAAAAGTTATGAGTTCTACAAATCATAGGTAGATCATCTATATGTATAAAGGCAGAGCACACAACTAAATGCAATCCCAAAGTCTCATTGTACCTGCTATGCTTTGTGTGACACTCCCCGATGCAAGAAGCCTTGCCATCACTGCCATCCTCCCACTTCCAAGTGAGCATACCATTGAGACTTGTATATATCTGTAGGTAACAATCAGCAATAGTGAATGACTGCTGTAAATGACTGTAAGTGACCAAGACCCTACAGAACATTTGTCCACCCTTGCATTACCATATAACCGGAAAGGAAAAATAAACAATAAACAATAAAGGCAGGGTAAGGCAAATTCAGCAGCTGCTGCTCAAGGTTTATATGGCAAACATACTTCAAAAATGGAGGGGCAATTTCACCATTATAAGCATGAAAGAATCCATTATTGTGTGCAATTCAAACAAATACTTATCTGCTACTCTAAACCCAAATTTTAAATAAAATAAAATAAACTAAAAAATCGAACTCATCATTATGTGTAAAACGCAAAATACACGCCCATAAAAGGGTAATACAATCCAAAACCCTAACAAAAGGTTCAAGCTAATGAGCAAAACGCAGCCATGCTTAATGTCAACCACTTCAAAAAAATCAAAACCAAAATCAAGCGGACGAACCTCACCTTGAGTCCGTGCACAAGAAATCCTTCAAACAAAACCGATAAAATTCGCAATTACCGAAACCGAGACGAAATCGAGAATTCCGAATCAGTGACGAGTGCGAACTCAGAGAGCTCGGAGCAATGCTCGCGGAGTACGAAGGAGAAGAGAATGTCTGAATGTGCGTGACAATGGCGGAAGCGAAAACCCTAGAATGGAGACGAAGAGAGAATTTCACTTTTTTTGTTTTCCTTTTTAGTGTGGCGTTGAAACTCGAAAATGGTATTGAGTGTGGGTGCTGCTGCTCTCTTTCTATACCTGTGCAATCCTTTTCTCCTCCGAGAGGAGAAGAAAAGAAGAGAAGAGGTGGCAAAAGCTACAAGTTGTAAGAGAGAGAGAGGAGAGAGAGAAGGGCCTTTTTTCTGAATTGGTTTTGGCCGCGCGTATGAAATATATATGTGTTTGTAAGAGAACGGCCAGCACGTGCTCCACAGTTGCCCACTGGATTTCAAAAAATTTCACCCTGGTAATGGGTTAAAGTAATTTTCTTTTTACCGTCTAGCATCTGACACATTTTCTAACCAAGTGTTGTTATATACACCCAAGTTCCAACAAACATATCACTACACTCAACATTCCACCCAAAAAGTATGTGAATTAGGCCAGTTGATTATTATAGTGAGTCCGCCACTTTGCGTTCATGTTTGAATCCCTCTCCCTATAAATTAGAGTAGTTTAGAGTCTGACTAGAGATTGTATCAACAAATAACAAAACCAATCAACACACAAAAAATGTCCAACTTTACATAGAGGCTTGAGAGCAGTTGGGAGAAACTTGCTATAATTGTGGAGATGTGTGTAGAGAATTACACTGAGAGTGCCATTGTATAGGGAAAAACTAATGGGCCTACTTTCATGGGCTTCTTGAAGTGGGCTAATGTCATGCCCAAACTATGGTACAAACTGTGCTAAATGTTTGCATTTACATGCAGTGGCAATAGATTGTATTCATAATTCAGGCATCATGGTCGTTAGTCATAAGGACCAATACAAATAACCACATAGGTTTAATACAATTATAGAATCACATTAACCACAAGGGGTTAATCCAAATACGGAGTACACTAGCATCATCAAGTGCACAAGACGTACCTCCACTCATAACCCTAAGAAATGGGGGGGCCACTAGTTCTGATCGGTGAAACCAGTTTTCCGACTGCTACTTGAGGTTCCAGCTTTCTAGCTTCTGATTTTCTGGTCAAACTTAGCTGGATTGGATTATCAAGATGCAGGGGAGTCAACCCATAGCGATCCCAGACCAACCGAACCAAAACTCGAACTCAGCTTTGCTTGCGATCTGAAAAAGAAGAAAACAAAGAAAATACAAGAGGAGTTGATGCACGCAAGTATAAAATACAAGTAGAGACTAGAAACACGCAACAAACTCAAAAGGAGTTGATGCACTTATTACAACTCACAAAACTACATCACAAAACAAGTAAAAAAACCCGATTTACAAGTATAAAATACAAATAAAGACTAGAAACACGCAACAAACTCAAAGGAAGTTGATGCACTTATTACAACTCACAAAACAAGTAAAAATAACCCGATCTGCCACCACATCGTCACCAAGACAACCAAACAACCACCAAACTCAGCAAAAACGAAGGTGTTGGAGGGGATGGGCGAGGAGGGGAAGTGGAGAGGGGAGGGGAAGGTCTAGTCGGGTAATGAGGGAAGGGAATGAGGGGGGAGGAGAGGGATGTAGGCCACCGACCCCAAAGACTTTTCTTTTAATTACTCACTTCGTTTCTTATCCAACAATGTCACCAAAGAAACTTGAACTTAAAGTTTACCAACAAAATAGAGACTAAATTCCACTGGACCAAAATTACCTTCCTAAAAATAAATTTAATTTACCAAAAAAACATGAATTTTTTGTAAAGCTAATAAGTGGAGCCCACATGTTGGAAGGGAATCTCCATACACCGAAGTCTTCTTTTTACCTAATTGTTAGCCAAGGCTTTGCCTATAAAATATGGCTTCATTCTCATTTGTATGTACATAGCAAGACTCAATGAAAAAATTAGAAGAACATTTCTATCACTATTTGAATATTCGCTTTCAAAATACGGGTTGAATTCTTTGATGAATCCCAGATCTTTTATTCCTTTTCTTCTTCCTCACCATCATCATCATAGACTGATCTCTGTTTCTAAACCCTCACACTCACATACACAAAGAGCAAACCACTTTTCTAGAGAGGGAGACGGTGGAGAGAAGGCGTGGCCGTGACATAGTCATCGATGTGGATCATGGGTCTAACAGCAAGCACGCTTTCGATTGGGCCCGTATTCACTTTTATAGGCTTGTCGATGCCATCCATCTTATTCATGTTGTTTCCAGTATGAACAACAAGATTGTTTATGATGCAAACCAGGTCCTGATGCAGAAGCTTGCAATTGAGACATTTGAAGTTGCCATGGTGAGGACCAGTGCACGAATTGTGGAAGGAGATCCAGGGAAAGAAGCTGGAGATGAGTCGTTGATCTAGATAGTGGAATTCATGGCCTCAGCTGGGCTCATCGGAATTGCCACTAGTTCTGATCGGTGAAACCAGTTTTCCGACTGCTACTTGAGGTTCCAGCTTTCTAGCTTCTGATTTTCTGGTCAAACTTAGCTGGATTGGATTATCAAGATGCAGGGGAGTCAACCCATAGCGATCCCAGACCAACCGAACCAAAACTCGAACTCAGCTTTGCTTGCGATCTGAAAAAGAAGAAAACAAAGAAAAATTGGAACAACAAACCCATCGAAAGAATAAGCAATAAGCTCTCTGCCCCCTTATCTTCTCTATTATTTTATTATTATTCTATAATCTTTAATATCAATATAAGTGCAGGTGTGCAGATTACAGGTGGAAAGCATTTGATTTGGGGAGACAAGCATGATGTCTTCCACAAACGATAATAATATAATATTATATTATTTGATCATGGTGTTGATAAGAACCCATTCACAACTGCCTTTACTTTATCTATATATATATATATATATATACAGTAATTCTATTATTGTAGCTTTAATGGACGATTTAGGGTTTCACCTCTTATATTTTTAGCGGTGGTTTTATCCCGGCATTTACTTTATTTATTGTACGGCGTAGGTTTATTACCCATACAACATTATTTATTTAAAAGTGTGGTGCAGGTTTATCGTCCACACAATCGGCTTTACTTTTTATTTAAAAGTATGGAGTAAAATTAGTGCCCATACAAGCACATTTACTTTATTATTTAAAGTATGGTGCGGAATTAACCCCATAAAACAAGCAATTTACTTTATGAATTTATTTTATCTCACATTTACTTAAAGTATGGTGCGGGTTTATCATCCATACCAACAATTTATTTGCCAGGAATTTATTTACAAGTAATTTACTTTATGGATTAATTATGCGGTATGATGAGTTTTACAGTATACAAATCAGGACCAGAAGTTCCTTGATCCTCATCGTACAACTACATCAGGACTTGAAGATCCTTGATAATGATATTGATATGAGAGCTGGCAGTTTCTCCGGTACTATATTTGTAAACAAGAGATCGGACCTGAAGATCCTTGATCCTTAACATGTAAATAAGGACTTGGAGTTCCTTGATAATGTAATAATACCATATTGGTTTATAGTGCCGTACACATGAATAGTAACTGTACTAGCAAATGTACTGTACGCATGAATAGACACTTATTCATGACCTGATGAATAGTACCATATACATGAATAGTGACGTATGCATAAATATTAACCATTTTGGGTAAACCGTCACTATATACAAAAGAGAACTTGCAGTTCCTTAAACTCATGGATGAGGAATTAAATGAGATGCCAGAAGTTCCTCAAAACATGGGCAACTATGTAAGGACCTGAAGTCTCGAAATATGTACAAGAAATTATAAAAATGTCCATACCATGAAAATATATGATTTTGGCCGGAAGTTCAAAATCTAACAGTGTTGAAAACCTTAAGTTCCAACAATTAAATGGACAACCCTTGAGGTTCTATTGCAAGTTATGGCAAACTACATATTTCTTTAGCATAAGAAAATAATGAATTTAATAAAGATCGATTCTGTTACAATCGACACCTCAAGGAAGAAATATATTCTGTGAATTCCGGTTGTTAAGAATACACCGTGAAATGGATAATATCAAGATAAACCTCAAAGGATGAATTGAGGCTCTCCACATATTTTGTTATATTATATGATCTGGGCCGAAAGCCCATGGATCCAAATATATGAGAGATCCCGAACCTGAAGTTTTGGGTATATAGTAGTTAATGCTCTTCACTACTATATTGCAATATTATCGTGGCTTTTACTCAATTTATATTTCATGCCCACTTGAAAAGGGCAAATAAATTTTGAGGTCGTGTTTAGCCAGGGCCAGAAGTTCCAGACTCACATACATTGAAATATGTAATTTAAGAGATTTGATGTGGTTATTTGAACCTATAAGGCACAAGGTTCCAAACCGTCATTTTGAAAAGACATGAAAACCACAGGTGCAAGTTTAAGAATTTACTCAATTATTATAACAGGAAATGAGCATACAACAAATAGATTCTTTTTACCTGCAAGGAAGAAGCAGGATCTGTAAAATCTATAAAATTTCATTATGTTCTGGAAGCCTCTGAAGGAAAAAGACGGCACCTCTTAAGCTTAGCCATGAGCCTCTCGTGGGCTCCTAGAATCTTTTCATTGGAAATCTGTGATCGGTTCATAATTGTATATCATTTTGTACCCTTCTAGCTTATGATTTGGTTATGTTTTTGAGTTAAACTTGTGCTTTTAATCCTTTTTGTGTTTATCTTTCAGTTCATTGAGCTTTAGGTAATAATGATGGCTTTAGAGAGCATAATTCATGCAATCCATGCATGTTAAGGCCTAATTTGGATGAAGGGAAGAAGAGCTTAAAAGACAAACTCAATTTTGGCTACAGCCCCCTGCCAGTCCAGTTCCGTAGGTCATATTGCAAGCTTTGTTTCAACAACCTACATAGCTCGAATGAGGAATTTATTTACAAGCAATTTACTTTATGGATTAATTATGCGGTATGATGAGTTTTACAGTATACAAATCAGGACCAGAAGTTCCTTGATCCTTATCGTACAACTACATCAGGACTTGAAGATCCTTGATGATGATATTGATATGAGAGCTGGCAGTTTCTCCGGTACTATATTTGTAAACAAGAGATCGGACCTGAAGATCCTTGATCCTTAACATGTAAATAAGGACTTGGAGTTCCTTGATAATGTAATAGTACCGTATTGGTTTATAGTGCCGTACACATGAATAGTAACTGTACTAGCAAATGTACTGTACGCATGAATAGACACGTATTCATGAACTGATGAATAGTACCATATACATGAATAGTGATGTATGCATAAATATTAACCATTTTGGGTAAACCATCACTATATACAAAAGAGAACTTGCAGTTCCTTAAACTCATGGATGAGGAATTAAATGAGATGCCAGAAGTTCCTCAAAACATGGGCAACTATGTAAGGACCTGAAGTCTCGAAATATGTACAAGAAATTATAAAAATGTCCATACCATGAAAATATATGATTTTGGCCGGAAGTTCAAAATCTAACAGTGTTGAAAACCTTAAGTTCCAACAATTAAATGGACAACCCTTGAGGTTCTATTGCAAGTTATGGCAAACTACATATTTCTTTAGCATAAGAAAATAATGAATTTAATAAAGATCGATTCTGTTACAATCGACACCTCAAGGAAGAAATATATTCTGTGAATTCCGGTTGTTAAGAATACACCGTGAAATGGATAATATCAAGATAAACCTCAAAGGATGAATTGAGGCTCTCCACATATTTTGTTATATTATATGATCTGGGCCGAAAGCCCATGGATCCAAATATATGAGAGATCCCGAACCTGAAGTTTTGGGTATATAGTAGTTAATGCTCTTCACTACTATATTGCAATATTATCGTGGCTTTTACTCAATTTATATTTCATGCCCACTTGAAAAGGGCAAATAAATTTTGAGGTCGTGTTTAGCCAGGGCCAGAAGTTCCAGACTCACATACATTGAAATATGTAATTTAAGAGATTTGATGTGGTTATTTGAACCTATAAGGCACAAGGTTCCAAACCGTCATTTTGAAAAGACATGAAAACCACATGTGCAAGTTTAAGAATTTACTCAATTATTATAACAGGAAATGAGCATACAACAAATAGATTCTTTTTACCTGCAAGGAAGAAGCAGGCTCTGTAAAATCTATAAAATTTCATTATGTTCTGGAAGCCTCTGAAGGAAAAGGACGGCACCTCTTAAGCTTAGCCATGAGCCTCTCGTGGGCTCCTAGAATCTTTTCATTGGAAATCCGCAGCATGTCAAGCCTTGTCTGCATATTAATAGAGTATGAACTCACCAGTTTCAACAAGGAATTATTTTCCTCTCTAAGTTTCTCAACCTCTTGTTGAGATTCATGAAGCATTCTCCGAAGAGACGAATTTTCAGTGTTCAGCTCCTGAATCTCGTTTGCTCTGGCATGCAAACGATCAGCCATGTTAGAAATAGAAGCAACACTCTGAATGCTAAAAGCCATTGAGTCATCAATAGCCTCTTCGTCAGACCTTCCTGTTAACAATATTTCATCCATTGGAGTAAGGAAATTCCTAGCTACTATGACAGCAGTCGTATCATTCATCATCACAGAATCATTAACCGTGAGATGACGATTTTAGGATACAAAGGATGGACGCCAAACTTTTACAGATTGTTTTGGGAGCAACATTTAAATCGAAATGATTTGGACGAGAAGAAGATGAAGCCATTTTAAAAGGGTTTCAAGGAAAGTCTTAGAAAAGCTGAATTTTCAAAAAATGGAAGGAAGTTGAGTTGAAATGCAGTTACTCCAATCAGGCGTTGCAGAGGCAATATCTATAGACGAAAATGTGGCATTGTTTCCAGGATCCCAATATTTTCTCGGATCCCCATATTCTCTTTTTCTTTTTCATATTCCAAAACTTCACGTGGCCTCCATTAATGTATGTCGGCACCTTAGGGGTTTTCAAGGACTATTTTCGTTAAAGCCGATCTTGCTTTGCAGATTTCACGGAGATACTTTTTCAAAAGCATCTCGAGAACCTCACAATTTTCTGTGGTTAATTTGAGATTCACCGAATATAACTATTCCTCTAATTTGTGTATAAATATGTTACTAACTAAATTTTCTTTGCAGAATACATCTAGTTTTCTCCAATTTTCTCCATATCTAGTGATGCAATATCCACTTGTTTTTCCTATCAGTGAGCACTCGATGTGCTTGAGAAGCGAGACTATCTCTGATCATCCATTCAGGAAGCGAGACTATCCCTGATCACGTTTCAGCGATGTCGGGGAGCTGTAAGGACGACCACATGCTCTAGTCTCTTGTAGTTCTTCTATGCTAGGAGAAATGAGAGATATAACTGCATCATCAAGCATTGCCTGACCCAATACGAGGTTGAATGATATTTGAACAAAGTTTCTCCCACCCAAGGATGTAAGAAACACTTGTATTATTTCATGCTTGTACTCTTATTTTGATATTTTGTATGACATCTTTAAAGGTAACCAAATGGGGAGATAAAGCCGTTCCAGAAAAACGCCATGCAAAGGACCATTCCAAAAGAATGCCTTACATTATAGATCGTTCCAGAAGAACGACTTGTATTATGACCATTCCAGAAGAATGGCTTGTATCATTCTGATATGTATTCATGAATTATTAATGTAAATTTCACAGATTGCAAGTTGGATACATTAATGATACACTGCATAGACTAAAGTCCCATAAGAACATAACATAGTTATAGCAGTGATCAATATGATGCACGCCTGTTGCGTAGCAAATGATATGGATTGAAGTCCCAGAAGGACAATCTTTTAACATGTCAGTATTAATACGGTGCACGCCTAATGCGTAGCAAATTATATGTTTTAAAGTCTTAGAAGGACAATTAATTGACATGTATGTATTAATCTGTGGCATGCCTGCAGCATGACAGATATATGGGTTCTAAATGTTCCAACTCCCTAAAGGGAGATTATCCATGCCCTACTGTAAAATAACGCTCCATTGGAGGTTATGATCCACATTCTCACATAATTCATCCTATAAGAGATGTCTGTCTGGAAAGAGACAATAAAAGCCCCCTGAAGTGACTTGGGTACCCAAAAGCAAAGAAATGCTTATAATTGATGCATGCGCATGCAAACATAGGTATAGCAGTGATCAATATGATGCACGCCTGTAGCGTAGCAAATGATATGGATTGAAGTCCCAAAAGAACAATCTTTTAACATGTCAATGTTAATACGGTGCACGCCTAATGCGTAGCAAATTATATGTTTTAAAGTCTTAGAAGGACAATTAATTGACATGTATGTATTAATCTGTGGCATGCCTGCAGCATGACAGATATATGGGTTCTAAATGTTCCAACTCCCTAAAGGGAGATTATCCATGCCCTACTGTAAAATAACGCTCCATTGGAGGTTATGATCCACATTCTCACATAATTCATCCTATAAGAGATGTCTGTCTGGAAAGAGACAATAAAAGCCCCCTGAAGTGACTTGGGTACCCAAAAGCAAAGAAATGCTTATAATTGATGCATGCGCATGCACATGAGAATAGTGGGATCACGAATTGATAAATGACAATTTTTGGTTTTAAAGTAGCTACTCAAATCATCAATGGGCTGTGTTGATTGGAACCACGTTCTATTATTAAATGTCGACAATATCATTGGCCCAAATGGAAAGAGGCAATTTCATTACATATGAGAATGAGCGTGAAAGAACAAACCCATAGTACGAACCCCAAAAGATGTTAATAATGAAAGTTATACTTGGGTGTTCGGAATAAAAAAGGAATATACCCACTTTGTATGACACAATGTTTCTGGTAGAAACAAAGAATGTTGGATTTCTCCATATTTACAAATGCAATAGTGCCTCCTTATTGCACATTTACGGAGACCAACATGTTATCTTTAAGGGTTATTAAATGTACGGAGCACATCGCCAAAAGCGATTCCCTAAAGATGTACAAGCAGAACAAAAAGCTGGATATAAAGCTATATAATGTGTCATGAAGTGTAATCCCTTAAATCCATGAAGGATTGAAATTGCATAAAACAAGTCTCTGAAGGACATATGCCTGAAGCACAAATTTTGTACTCAATACTAATATGTATAAATTGTCTCAGTGTGTACATTAATTATGATATGGTTGCAACACATTACAACTCCCGAAGAGTTGATAATTGATCAAAACTCATGAAGAGTTAATGCTTGGATTAAAACTTCTGAAGAATTCAAGAAATATTTGTCTCGGCTTGAAGATCGAGGATTATGCCAACGAGATTCTTGCTTATACTAAGAAAGTATTAAAGCATTTTTTTTATGTGGATTATCCGTTGTGCACTTAAAATATTTTTCGGAAGCATGCTAGGCCTGACATTGTATTTTCCAAATAGAGCTCAGCTCCATCACCACCACTTTGGGATGATGTGAGACATATTTGATGTTATCTCCGCATAAAACCATATACGGGCATATTCTTTTCAAGTAAACTTACAAATAGCCTAGGTTTTGTTGGATACGCGGACTCTGGAAATTTCTATGATTTACATAGAGATAGCTCACTGAAAATATATTTGCTCACTCAACTACATGAATTGCTGATGGCTACATCATTCACTCAGTCTGAAAAATCTTCCCTCTAGAAAGATAGTCATGAAGATATTAGGGGGATATATTCTTCAGGAGAAGCATCCAACAATATTACAAGATTGACTCACAGAAGCAGTGTCAACTATGACATTCAGACAGATGATCAACAATATGGCTTAAAAGATATTTTGCCAAGCATCAGAGGGAGCATGCTATTAATAAAGATCTTCACACACTGTACTCTTTTTCCTTTGTCCATGTTTTTTATCCCACTGGGTTTTTCCTGGCAATGTTTTAACGAGGCAGTGTCGTACACGTGTCAATATACACAAAATCTTTAGGGGAAGCATCCAACAATATTACAAGATTGACTCACAAAAGCAGTGTCAACTATGACATTCAGACAGATGATCAACAGTATGGCTTAAAAGATATTTTGCCAAGCATCAGAGGGAGCATGCTATAAATAAAGATCTTCACACACTGTATTCTTTTTCCTTCGTCCATGTTTTTTATCCCACTGGGTTTTTCCTGGCAATGTTTTAACGAGGCAGTGTCGTACACGTGTCAATATACACAAAATTTTATGTTACACATGGATATGTATTCTTTTTTCCTTTGACCAGTTTTTTATCCCACTGGGTTTTTACTGGCAAGGTTTTTAATGAGACATATTCCATACACTGTGGCCTCCAAAGGGGAGTGTTGTAAAGCTAATAAGTGGAGCCCACATGTTGGAAGGGAATCTACATACACCTTCCTGGAGTCTTCTTTTAATCTAATTGTTAGCCAAGGCTTTGCCTATAAAATAGGGCTTCATTCTCATTTATATGTACAGAGCAAGACACAATGAAAATATCAAAAGAACATTTCTATCGCTATTTGAATTCTCTAAATTCTTTCCTCAATTTCTTTAGTTTTATAACATAATTGAAATGTTCAAAAAAAAAAGTCCAGTATTTTTACTCTTGTCTTTTCCCCTTGTTGCACATCCCCCGGTTGCACTATCGGGCGGCCCACTTGGAAGTGTGATCAGTGGTAACATTTTGGTGCCATTAACTAGCCCAGCCCAACTCTTCCAACAAACCCATGTCAACCTCGTAGGTTGGCTACGTTCCCTGCTTTATGGAGTTATAAAGTTGAACTTTGGGCTTGGCGAGGTCCATGCTATAGAAGGAGAAAGATTCGAATTTGAATGTAAGAAAACGGGCACACTATCCCGACGAATTAGTCTAACTTATATTCAAATATGCTATAAACTATAATAAAACTATACCCAAGATAAGATTTATTATGCTTTGAAATTTATTATGTGATGCAGTAAGTGGGCTTAAGTGGAGTGGAGATAAACTTATAATCTCACGCCGACAACCAAAAAAAAAAAGGTTCTAATTGGGAGTGCTTAAAGAGACATGATGAACAACACTGATCAGAAGGCCATATATTAATTCATGCGAGAAGCTTTAGAAGCTTGATTGGCAAACAGAATCAGTGAGGTGGGTTTTGGTTATAGGGTCCCTAATTTACCTAGGAACTAGGAAGGAAGGCAACTCGTGCAAACAATGGGGCCATGATATATAAATGGGAATAACACTTTTACTTAGAAATTTTTCAGTGCGATTGTCATTCCGTTATGTTATATTGTTAATTTAAGTGTTATAGTATGGGTAAATAATTTAACACTTAAATGAGTAATTTATATTTTATGAATGTAGGGTATAATTGTAATGAATAAAATACATGTATTATAAAATTAATGAATTAGTAACACTACGCGGCTTACATTGAAATTCACTCTTATTAGATATTTTGATTAGTAATACCATGCAACAGTGTGACTTCAAGATTTTTTCATACTCTAACATGAGTAATTTTTTAGTATCTCAATCACATGACTATATATTGTCACCAGTCCACCCATATTATAACACGTATATTTATTGATTAATACTATAACTTAGATCCTAACATATTAACCATGTCATCTACCCATAGTCTAAAATATCGAAAATATCGACGAAATATCGAGGATATTATCCTTTTTTCATATCAATGATATTTTGAAACGTACATTGTATAAATATCGATAATATCGACGTTGATAAGTTCCCTCACACTTTAGCAATATTTGGCCAAAATATCGCTATAATATTGATAATACCGAGATAATGAAGACAATGAAAAATTTGAAGAGTTATTTTACACTAACACCCCTTGAGATTTCTTGTGTTTTCACAAAATCCCCTCAGGTCTAAAAAATTACATGAACATCCCCTGAGGTTTCAGTGTAATTTCCGTGATTTTAATTCAATTTGTATCAATATTGATAATATCCCGATATTTCTATTAAAATTTCCATATTTTTGGACTACTGATATTTCTAAAGCCATCAATATTTTAGACCTCGCATCCATAGGCGGACCTATTAAGGCGCAAAGAGGTGCAACTGCACCTCTCCTTGCCGGAAAAATCATTATAGGTGCTTCAAATTGCCCCTTTGCTGAACTGGTGTACAGATTACCTTATTTCCATTTTCAACATTTAAGTAAATGTCTTTGTTCTTTTATTTTCATTTATTTTTATATTACTCCATTTACTTAAGTTTACAATGTAAATAAAGAAGTACCCCTAATTTAGTTTAGGGTTTACAATGTAAATAAAGAGAGATCTATCGATATTTTAGACCTCGCATCTAAGCATATTATAGAGTAGATAAACTCGTTACCGACATCCAGTAACTATAATTCTTCATGTACCAGTATCTCATCAACTCATCAAATTACGTGAGTAGCCACGTGGCAATAGATTGGTGATGATGTGGACCATGCGGTTGGATCCCATAAGAATGATTCTCTCCTTACGCCACTCAAAGCCACTGTATCTAATATTGACCTTTAAAGATGTCGGCATGAAGCTGAGCAGTCATCATAGCTTTGCAGTCAGAATGGACATCATCATGCAGCACCACCACGACGAACGGTCCTCATTTCAACTACAACAAACCCCCCATCATCCGTACCGTACCCTTCAAATATAAAATGTTATTTGCTCACTTTATTCACAGGTCAGAAATATATATTTGAATTTTACAAAATAATAAAAATGAAAAAAAATATATATATATATATATATATCAGAAATATTTGAGGGTTGGTGTGGGCATTATGATTTATGGTGATGGTGGCCGTACGAACCATCCACCGAGCCTTTTGAACGCGGGGAACCACTTTGCCTTTGGTTGCTGCCTTATGTGGGGAGCAAGGTTGGCCCATCCATACGCTGAGATTCTAAAATGGTCCTATTCAAAATTATTTTTCCATATATAGGCCCTGCTAATTAGGAGAAAAAAGAAAGGGTAATAGTATCTTAATTGGTAGGTATTCAAGAATTAGTATGGATTTATTGCCACACTTAGAAAACCTACATACAATTCATCTTTATATCCCACAAATTTAGGAGATTTGATTAGCGATGCAATTCGTAGGATTTCGAGTCTTTATATTTAGTGTCCACGCATTTAAAACTATTTTAACCATTTGAATAATCTAATGGAATTGATACGTCCATGTCATAATCATTGTGTTAGACTAAACAATCACCCATTGTACCTTATCGTCTTCACTTATCCATCTAAAGTGTTCCTTCCTTTCTCTCATGCATGTTGGCAGTGGCGGACCTACAGAGGCGCAAGGAGGTGCACATGCACCTCTCCTCGTCAGAAAAAAGCCATGGAGGTGCTAGATTTGCCCCTCTGCGCTAGCCACCAAGGTTTTAAAGAGTTATGTAAGGGGTCTGGAAATTGCCTCAAGGAGCCAATCGTTTGGCAGGTTACACATACTAGCATGGTTCAAGGCGATGCAAGGTGCACGATGTGTTGCAGAGGTGTCTCTAATGGAGGCTGAGGCGATGGTTCACGAAGGAGGAAGATAGCTCTATACCCTAATTTTCTTTTTCACAAACGACGTCGTCCTTTAGTTTTGTTTAATGAAACGCACATTTCATTGAAGTTTTTTAAAAGTCAAACTCTACCAGTTACACATACTAGCATGGTTCAAGGCGATGCAAGGTGCACGATGTGTTGCAAAGGTGTCTCTAATGGAGGCTGAGGCGATGGTTCACGAAGGAGGAAGATAGCTCTATACCCTAACAGTGTGTTTGGATGAGGAAATTTAAAAATACAAAGGATTTCATAAATGACGGAATTTAAAATGACGGAAATTAATGTTCTAGAATTTGTAAAGTTTCTTGTTTGGGTGACGGATTTAAAACACGGAATTTAACCATTATTTGTAAAGTTATCTTTTTTAAAACTCAATCTCTCTTGGGATTTTAGAAATAACGACTTTTATATGGAATTTAAAGTTGGGATTTATGATCTCTAAATTCCATGTTTTTTCCCACGCGGAATTTCTAAATTTCTATGTTTTTTTATCCAAACACGGGAATTGGTTTATGTCAATTTAGAAATTCCGACTTTTGTTAAAATCCCAAGTTTATTTCCCTCATCCAAACGCACCGTAATTTTCTTTTTCACAAATGACGTCGTCCTTTAGTTTTGTTTAATGAAACGCACATTTCATTGAAGTTTTTTAAAAGTCAAACTCTACCGTTTTGGGGAAATAAAACTCCTTTTCCTGCCCAAACTCTGGCATAATTAATAAATAAACAATAAATGAATAAAAACCTTACTTACAGCCCAACTAGTTAAAAGTGAAATGTTGAGTCTTGACCAATATGTTAAAACCAAATCGTTATCACTGCAGCATTTATGTATGTATAATTCTACAAACCTCCCCTACCTTATTCTTATTTCTTTAGCAAGTCAATCTAGATAAAAATAGTTTTAAGATTGATTATTTTGCTTCAATTACTTGATTATAGCTATTGTACATAATATATATATATATTTCATTATAATAATCATTTTAATATGTTCTTTAATTTTTTTTAATTCCGTCCTATCAAAATGTTATTGCCCCTTCCTTCAAAACTTCCTGGATCCGCCACTGCATGTTGGTCCTTCATTGTTCACTGGAGTATGTTTATTAAATCGAATTTTTGTATATAAAAAGAAGATTTAGAAGAAATATGATAAACATGAAGGACCAATAATCAACCCAAAGCCGGATTGAGGTATCTTTTCAATTAAATGACTAAAGATCTCTTGAAGAAACTCTAGCCGCGCTCTCCTTCTGTGAATCCTAAAGGAAAATTCCAAAGAAAAGGGAGGAGGAAGAAGCGTCACTGCCTCTCCTCCCCCTCTTCTCTTCTCGTATTTTCTTTATAAGTTTGTGAATAAGTCCACTGGAGCATTTTGAATAAAAAGCCCCTTGTAGTGGTTTCTTATGAGCCATGGTTAGATTGAAGTTCCTCATCACCAATTTTAGTCTATGTTCTCAATCAAATTCTACTCCCAAAACCCGCCCCTTAATGTCGCTCATGTTCTCTAAATTTGATTCTATATCGTCTTTGACAGAGATTGCTGTAAATCATCCAATTGTTCTTTGACAAAGTTATTGTTTTCGTTTATTTGTTCGCTCTTATACGCAGGTAGATCGCTGGAAATTATATTTTCCCTAGATCTATTACGGATGCGGTGGTGGGTGTGGCCACGACGATGCTTCTTCAGGTAGTGGTGATAGGGTTCGCCTAGGCTCATGGATTGTTTTAGGGTTTTGGTTATGTTGGGTTTGTGGGCTTTGTTTGGGCTTATGGTTAATTGTGGTGATATGGGCTAGTGGTTTTGGTGCGGCTTTTGTCTGCATTAGTTTTTCTTTTAGCATGTTAGTTTGTTGTCCTCTTGGGATTGGTATTTTAGATATCTTGTTGATGTCTTTGATTGTACTGTTGAAGTTTACCTAATGAAGATTCTATTTGATTCCAAAAAAAAAATCAACCCAAAGCCAAGATGGATGAAGAAACTGTCCACAAAATTCAACGCATTTTCTAATTTCATTGGCAGTGAAGAAATAATTAATGAGTTAGCTCATAAATCTAAGTTGTTCAATTGTCCCAAAAATTCAATAAATTTTCTAATTTAAGTGGATAGTGATGAAAGAATTAAGGAAATACCCATTAAGCCAATTCAATTTGTCTCTTTTTTTCTTAGGAAAATTTGGTATGTTATGCCTTTGGTATGCCAATTCATATTTGAGTTTTAGATTTGTGAAAATTTTGCAACTTGAAGTTAGAGACGTGCCTCTCTATACTTCATTGAGGAGATTGTCAGATTTGTGGGGAAAGACACATATCTGGTATTAGACTAAAAGGATACGGTGCACCCCATGGTGACATGGATTGATCAAATTCATTAGATTAATTAAATGATTAAGATCTTTTTAAATGCGTGTAAATGCGTATATGCTAAATGCAGAGGTTCGGGATCCCAATTCGTAATATAGTTCAAATAATTTTATCTACTTATAAGAATGAAGCTAGAATTCTATCCATGATATACTATACCTATACAATATACTAAAGGGATGAAGTCTTCCGTCTTAATTCTAACTCATTTTCTCATTCTAAGGTTAACTCGGATTTATACTACTTATGATACTTTAACACACGGCAATGTGTAACATGATACATGCACAATGCGTTACGCTTGTGCTTACGCAATATCATGCGACATCTGAGTTGGCATCAATAAATAAGTATTTTATATTTTTCTATGACCATGGAAATTGTCAAAGCGAAGCCCGATCTACATCTACTCATGCAAAACAAAAACATAAAAAAAACAAAAAAGAGAGCTTCCAGGTCGAATGAGAATAAGAATATAATAATAAAATAAATACAGAAGAGATCCTTAGTTCAAGGCGACACAATGATACGTCACAGTACAAACATTTTCTGTTTGATTACCAAAACCGTCTAAACACAGAATAACATCATCACCGTCCACGTGTAATCATTGTTGCTCGATCAACGGTCACTTTCTTTCCAAGTTCAAACTTTCTCTCTACACGAAGCCATATATATTTCCTTACTTGGCGGTCTCTCTTCCTCCTCATGAGTCCTCTCGCTTCTCAGCCCCTGCTCTGCTCCTTCTCCCTAGTCTCTCTCTCTGTCCAAACTCTAAACTCACTTTCTCTCTCTAAAATCTCGTGAAACTGAGAAATTTTTGGAATTTTTTAGGTTGGAAGTTTTGTTTTTTTCCTAAAAAACCAGATCCAAATTGGATCACTTCCTTTCTTGTTCAAGAATCAAAACTTAACAGCTTCAAAAACTCAAGCTTGTGCGGTTACTGGTGAGTGAATCAAGAGCCGAGTTTGTATGCTTAATTTTCAAGCTTTATTTGAATTTTGTTAATTTAACCCAGACAATTCCAAGTTGAAAATATTCAGTCTCTGTTTGGCTGGTGAGAAAATGTAAAGGAAAGGAAAGTCTTGACTTGGATTGTCACCAGTGTTTAACTGTTTTGGCTTCTCTTCTATTAAAGCTAGATATTTCCATTCAAATATCTAATTTCACGTACTTTTTCCCTTTTGCTTAGTTTGTGTGGCCCAAAAGAATCAAATTAAAGTAAAGATCTCATTTTTCTTACAATATGTTCACTTTTTTCAAACCCCAGAAAACGAAGGCCCTTCAAAATCTAGGCCTTGAGATTCGTCTCAAAAGGCTTTGACTAGAACAGTTAACTGGCACTTGGGTTTTGCTCCAGTGCCAAGTACAATGACGGTCGACGTGAGCTCACTTTCAGAGAGATCGGTGGGAATGCTGATGACCTCAGACCACACCTCCGTGGTGTCGATGAACCTGTTTGTGGCTCTTCTTTGCGCTTGTATTTTACTTGGTCATTTGTTGGAGGAAAGTCGATGGATGAATGAGTCCATAACCGCCCTTGCCATTGTGAGCCAGCTTAATTTTCTGTATCTGTATATGCATGTGTGTGTGTTTGATGGAGAATTCAATTGAGAATGACTTTGTGTGAGTTTTGTTTTGGTGGGCAGGGACTGTGCACTGGAGTTATTATATTGCTAACCACTGGAGGGAAAAGCTCCCATTTGTTAGTATTTAGTGAAGATCTCTTCTTTATATATCTGCTTCCGCCTATCATTTTCAATGCCGGGTAAGTTCAATTGGGTTTTATGGATGCACCTTTTAAGTTTTAAATGACTGTTTACATCAGATTCATTATTCATTCACTTTTAGTTGTTATAATTATGGGTTTGTCTAATCAGTTTAATTAAAGCTTCTAAAGTAACATAAATGGTATGAAACGACAGGACTTCTGTTCAATAACAAGAGCTGGCGTGAATAGCATAAGATGTATGATTTATATGATTGATTCGGTCGGAGATAAGCCAATAGATGAGGGGTCTCTTCATGTGATCATAAATTTGTTCTATTTCTATTTTTTTTTTCTTGAAAAACGACCAATGACTTGTCATCATTCAATCATGCAAATCAGGAGTAGAAAATGATCTTCCTGCAAAATGAATTGATCTATTTAAACCTTTAACAGGAGTAAGTTGATGGAATTAGAAAAAGGCTATTTCGAAAGTTTTACTTACTGTTTATTACTAAGTTGGTAGTAGATTATGATTTGATCTTTTCTTTCCAACATCATCAGGTTCCAGGTAAAGAAGAAGCAGTTTTTTCGTAACTTCATGACTATCATGACGTTTGGTGCTGTTGGCACTCTCATATCCTTTGCCATCATATCCTTAGGTAAATTGCCACCTGAGGATTTTAGCTTTTATAGCTTAGGTTTGTGCTGTAAAGGTTTAAAGATGTGCGGCACTTTAGGTGTGCTAGGATATAAAAAAATTGTTGGAAACAATAAATCATTTAAAGTTTGACTTGGTTGTGAACAAGCTTCGGTATTTCCAGTTTCTAAGTTCTTATACGTGTCAGCACTTTTAGTTGGGTGAAATCTCTATTGATGCAACTGTAGTGTAAACGTGATATGGTACAAGTGTTCACTAATTATCAGATTCTCTTTTTTGTTAAGTGTTCCAATCATTCAGAATCATTGGGAACTTCATTTTTAGTTTTTTTTTCTTTGCCAAACACTTGAATGATAACTGATTTGACAGAATCTATTAAATTCACCAGAAATACACAAAACTTGCTGCATGTGCAAATTTATTCTTTTGTGAGGGTCATAAAGTGACTCAAGACATTTTATGATTCAACTGAAAATCTGGAAAGAGGAAAATAATCTGAATCAATCATCTATTTTTTTACAGAACGAAGTTATTAAAATTCATAACTTTGGTTACTTAAAACAGGTAAGTGGATGTCTAGTGCTTGTTTTTTCCGCACCACATCTATTTGGAAACACTAACTGTGTGTGCAACAATGCATGTGACTCCATTAGCAGACATCTTTATCAAACAGCTATTTGTGTGGGTGTATGAAGAGGTTTACATAGTGTGATTTATATTCTTAGATGCTATAGCTTAAAAAGAAATGAGTTTCCTTGTGTTTCCAATGTTCTAAAGGTGAAGATGTACAATTTTACATTTACTTTAGCTTCTTTTGCAATAAGAGTTATTTTGGGTCAGTTTGTTTCTGTTTGTCATATATTCTGTTGTTGATACTCTTTGACTTCGATTGACCAGTGGAGAATTTTAATCACGGGGCTTTCCATGTTAATGAATTCTTTTTTATTTTGATCCAGGTGCTATGCACTTTTTCCACAAGTTCAATATTGGTTCCCTCAAGATTGGAGATTATCTTGGTATACCCAATTTTTCTTTATGATATCAAATGATTTTTGTTTTGTTTTTATTCCATTACTTCCTCTTTAATTGTGTCAGTTCCTTGGTTGCAGCCCTTGGTGCGATATTTTCTGCAACCGATTCTGTTTGCACCTTGCAGGTATGCATTGTCTTGACTCTTCTGAAGCTGTGCTCTTGTTGCAGCTTTAAGAACAACACCTGAATTAAATCCAAACTCTCAATGCAGGTGCTTAATCAGGATGAGACACCTTTGTTATACAGCCTGGTTTTTGGGGAAGGGGTGGTTAATGATGCCACATCAGTGGTGCTTTTCAATGCAATCCAGAGCTTTGACCTCTCTCACATCAATACAAGCACTGCTTTGCAATTTATAGGAAACTTCTTATATTTATTTGCTGCAAGTACAATTCTGGGAGTTGTAGTGAGTCCCTCTCTCTCTCTCTCTCCACCCCCTCCCCAAAAATAAAAACAAAAAGAAGAAGAAAATGCAGACACATTTGTGCCTCCTTGTTATGATATGACCCATCCTTTATTTTTTTCTTGCAGGCTGGACTACTTAGTGCATATGTCATTAAGAAGCTCTATTTTGGCAGGTTTGTAAGAAATAGTATCTTGTGATACCATGAATATGATTGAGTGAAGGCAATAAGAAAGTAACCAATTAATTTTCAATCAGTAGGAGCAAAATTAATGAATTGCTGATTTTCCATCAAATCACCTATTGTACCACTACATAAATGGCTATAAGATACCCATGCAAAGACACATTAAATTACTTTTTTATTAAAAAATAAAAATAAAATGCCGTACTTGTATGCTTCTGGTTGGAATCTTAAAAGAATGGGAGCGCATGAATATTGGATAAAACTTAAAAGTATTACCTGCCTGCAAGAGAACTGTTCCTTTTCCCCTGCACATGATTTTTTTTTGTTGGGTTTCTAATTATGTAATGTTGTGAGAAACCCACACAAACCACAACAACAGAAATTGCCAAATATTAAGTAAAGATAAAGAGAGAGAGAGAGAGAGAGAGGTAATTTTCAATGTGATTTTGAGTAGTGCTCTTATGCTTGTTTTTGCAATTTACAAAAATCAGACACTCAACTGATCGTGAAGTTGCTCTTATGATACTCATGGCTTACCTTTCATACATTCTATCTGAAGTAAGATTTCTGGAAACTTGTACATCATCTCTCTTTTGTTCTTGTTTCTTGTCCAGAGGGAGATCTGACCATAAGTTAAAATTTTGATTTATCTTGCAGCTGTTTTATTTAAGTGCCATTCTCACTGTGTTCTTTTGCGGAATTGTTATGTCTCACTACACATGGCATAATGTGACTGAAAGTTCCAGAGTGACAACTAAGTATGTTGAATCTCCATAAAACATTTTCCTGGACAATTGAAAGTCAGTCTTATTGAATTTGTCTATACCTCTGGAAATCATTGCTGGAATAGCTGTCATGTTACTGATGTTTCAATTCTCTTTACCAACTAATGCAGGCATACTTTTGCCACTCTGTCATTTGTTGCTGAGATTTTTATCTTTCTTTATGTCGGCATGGATGCCTTGGACATTGAGAAATGGAGATTTGTGAGCGATAGGTATGCTTAATGCATAAAATGGAGATTGGCCTCCTTTAGATTCCTTCCTTCTTGTACATGTGTGTCAGACAGTGTTTACTTGTTCTTGATTATTAAGTTGATTTTTGTTTTGCTTCTTTATTCAGCCCTGGAAAATCTATAGCGGTGAGTTCAATACTGTTGGCGCTGGTTCTGGTTGGAAGAGCAGCCTTTGTTTTCCCCTTATCTTTCTTAACCAACTTGACTAAGAAATCTCCATCTGATAAAATCAGTTTGAAGCAACAAGTAAGAGTTTATCTTTTTTTCTTTCCAGTTGTCTCTTTTGTTATAGATTCTTTGAATCAAATGATATATTACACGTCTCAATGGGTTGTCTGGTTTTCAGGTTACAATTTGGTGGGCTGGGCTTATGCGTGGCTCTGTTTCTATGGCACTTGCTTATAATCAGGTAAACATTGAACATTGTCCTTTCTGTAACCTATGAGACTGATATGTTCTAGTCTTTGGAACTTTCATATATGCATAAAAGCCAGAGTAAATCCTTGTTGTGTTCTTATGGTACCGGCTTTGAACTGTCTTTGCTCTATACTGCTGTTACAATGATGTTGAGCAATTTTAAGCTCGGCAAAGTGTTCTGTAACACTAGCATTGATATTTTGTTGTGAACTAGGTTTGAAAAGAAAAAGAAATTATATAATGAGTTCCTAATTTGTTATGAGTATGCAGTTTACTAGGTCTGGCCATACTGACTTGCGTGCAAATGCGATCATGATCACCAGTACTATCACAGTTGTTCTTTTCAGCACAGTGGTAAGAAACCAGTGGCTCAAAAACTAGAGCTCATTTGGAACACATTTCATATATCAACCACAAATGACTGGTTTGGCTATATTCTATCCTTTTGTGTATGCAGGTATTTGGTTTGATGACTAAACCACTAGTGAGGATTTTGCTTCCTTCCTCAAAACACATCAGCAGTATGATGTCTTCTGAACCATCTAGTCCTAAATCAATCACTGTGCCACTGCTCAGCAATGGGCAAGATTCAGAGGTGAGCCTTGGGGTGCAAGATTCAGAGGCAAATCATGGGCCTGTGAACATACCCCGTCCAACTAGTTTACGAATGCTCCTAAGCAGTCCTACTCATACTGTCCACCATTATTGGCGAAAATTTGATAATGCCTTCATGCGGCCTGTGTTTGGTGGGCGGGGTTTTGTACCTTATGTTCCAGGCTCACCTGTCGAACAAAATGATCATCAATGGCATTGAGAAGTAACTGATACTCATATAAGCTCCAATTTATGTAATTTATAGGTTTGGATTGAGATCGGCTTCAGTGTGCATTTGTTTATACATATCAGAATTTGGAGTGTGGTGACAGCATTTTACACAAGATGAGCAGCTTGTTCCGTGTGGTGGTGCAAAATTTTCGTGTCTTCATAGGTTGCTGACTAGATTAATTTCTTGACGGTTCGTACCCTTGTAAGTTTTGCGTGATTGGTGTTGTATATGGATGATTTTGTAATGATCCTTCAGAATTTTGATTTCCAAAATTTCAATGTTATTAGCTTTTATGGTTGCATGTTTTTGACAAAACCCGATCCAAAACAGACCCATTTCTTACTGAAATATATGAAAGTGCTTCTGGCTCATCGATTCTAATTTGCATAATTTATAAAAGAAATTATTGTCAGCAAATGTGGTTGGTTAGGCCAAGGCAGTGTGACCATGCTCCCTTGCATCTGAATCCCCTTCCCGTATGTTAGAACAGTGTGACCATGCTCCCTTGCATCTGAATTCCCTTCCCGTATATTAGAATGTATATTAGAATGAATGTATATTAGAATAGTTGAGAATATCGCTCTTGTCAAAATACATAATAAGAGATTATTGTCGTTTATGTAAATGGGCAGTCATTTTCAGATTGATACAAGTCGTTTCAGAAGTTAGTTTTACGCCTAATAACATGTTTACGTATTTCAGTTCTATGATTAAATCACGGACATAAATTATGATTTGAACCTTACTCTGAACTTGAAAAAAGTCACTAGATTTGCTACATTCAACAATTTTTTTGTTGTTGAAAAAGGCTAAAATCAACATCGATAACTGAAATTTATGGAACATTGGCTTCAAAATAAACCTGGCATCAACAAAATGACATTCCTTTATAAAACTTTATTTGAGAGATCAGCTCGTACATGCAGAATTCAGATGGGTCCATATTTTACACATCAGACTGAAGAACATCTCTGGTGTCAGAAACATGCAAGCAGATAGATCCTTCCAAATTAGCCACGAAGGAGACACAGCTTTGTTTTACTGTCTAATATCTGGGCCATAATTTTTTTCTCTACGGATGGATATAGTATCCGATTGCTAGACTGATGAGAGCAACCATACAAACATAAAAGAGAGGGAAGCCAACCATAATCCTTTTGACATTGTTCTTCCTCCTCAGCAACTCCTACAAAGAGAAAAGGCAGACAATCAAATCTCTAGACTACGGCTCATATATACAACATAAACACAGCATACTATTAAAGTAATTGGAAAGAGCAGCAAGGCTCAAATCATGGGAAAAGAAGACTGAAGCAAAACAATCAATTGATGAGATAGAAATTGGATTGGTCCAAGAGAGAGAAACCAATTATTTTAAGAAAATAAAACGTCAAACAGAGAAACTAGCATTTCACCCCTCCACCAGTTAATATTCCTTGTAGCTCAAAAGTTCAAAACTCTTAAAAAGAAATAAAGCTCAAAAGTCAACCCTTTACAATCGATATTTAGATTATTCAAATAAGGGTGTTTTTAATTCTATACTATTCTTGTCACTTTAGTCATCCAATTCTCTCTCTCAACCTGCATACTATCTGATTCGAAGGCAATTATGGTAGAGAATATATACTGCATTTACAGCTTGTGCGGCTATCCTCTAATGAAGATAACAGAAAAATGGATTCGTGGAATAAATTACCCACCAATTCATGTTTAAGCATATTCTTCTCGCGAGTGGTCATGCTTCTCTCTTCTGTTAGCTTCATGATGGTAAGATCAGCCTGCAAAGAATATATGACATTGAAATTACTATTATTTACATTTTTGAGGGGTTATGTTAACATTGTAAATAGAAATAGGAAGCAGCTCCTAGTCTGCCTCATTGGGATATGGACTATCGAAAAGGGGGGAATCTTAGGAACAAAAAAGTTTGGTATTCACAACATTTCTCGAATAGTAGATGTGTATCTAAAAAAACTTAACAAACATACTTCAACATGTTTAGAAAGTAGACCTCTACCCATATTATTCCCCTGTCAGGCTCCTTAAATTCAGATATTTCTCCAAAAATCCTTTCAAAGAGAATTATGACACCTAATATTAAAAAGAAGGATTTCATGGTTACCACGCTATAAGAAAGATCTAGATGAGAAAAACTGACCTCTTTTAGCTTTGAATCCACTGTATTTAGCTTCAATTTCAATTCCTCAAAATCCTTTGTTAAATTCAACGCAACACCATCCTTAGCTGGTTTCAATTCCTCCACAACGTTAGCTGGTTTCAATTCCACCACATCCTTAGCTGGTTTCAATTCCTCGACATCCTTAACTGCTCTTGACTCATCCATGTCCTTATAAGTTTCAAACCCCTCAACATCCTCAGCAACCTGGCACAAGGAAAACAGATCGTGGTGCAAGGGTCAGTAAAATATGTGTGAACAACTGTTTTATGAAAACACAGTTTCAGACTTGATTGCAATATAAAATAGCCATTCCTGGAAAGCAGGGTTCAGATCAATATTTCTGCTTCCAGATAATTGGCTCCAAAAAAAATTATGTCCCCTACTAACGTACAGATGGCAAACAATGCTGCCAACCACATCAAAATGCTAATGCAGATGTCCTAGAGTGCTCCCGCCCATGCATTGTCAAGAAAAAAAATGATATTTGGATACATACACACAGAGCAAGAAATTCAAGAAAAAGGAAACATAAAAAAAAAGTTAGGAGGTCAGTTAAGAATCAGTTTAAACAGATAACAGTATTGCTCTTACCCCATGAGGCGGGGGTATGTTTTCAACTCCACTCAGAACTCTATCCTTTTTCACTGAATTTTCATAACATGGATCTTGCTTTGACTCTCCATTAATTGGTACAAATACTGGGGAAGAGGGTGGGCTGATGAGCACCACTCTTAGTTTCTTCTCTTCAATGTATTTGCCACTATCTTTTGAGAACTGCCAAGAAAAGGAGAAATTAAAATGAACATTTTTTTATGAAAAAGTTAGACCAAGAGAACCAACAATTCTTACTTTCTTACCATGTCAGATGTAATTTCCTCTTCAGTTGTCCCAAATGGAATAACTGTGCTCAGGATAAGGAACTTGTCTTTGCACTGCAAATCAGGTGGCACGACACGCTGAGCTTGCATAGTAACTGCATTGACAAAAGAGGTGAAGAGTCAAAAGTCCATTAGTTTTGGTACTAGATTTTTGGTCTGCACCACAGCGGGCTACTGGTCACTTCTCTAGTAACATGGAAATTTATGTTCAATTTTATAGTGTACTCGTTCAGTACAGCTCTTGATCATTACTTTAATCTTACTAACGAGGTCACTATAATACATGTATGTAAGGGGAAAGAGTACTGCAATCATGACGGCAAAGGTGTATTGGAGAAAAACTCAAGAACCCAAGATGGGGATGGATAAGTAAGAACTAAGAAGAGAGAATGAAGAACATAAGACCTGTGAAATCACATGATGCCTTGGGTTTTATGATGCCAGCGTTAGGCCGCACGCAGTATTTCTTTGGAGAAGTGGTTTTAACCTGCGCATAGATTTTGCCAAATTGCAAAGCATTAAGTGCCAATCCAATCTTCTTAAGTCCTAATCAAACCCGATTTTCATCAATTGGGACATACTTTCATGAAAAGTGAGTAAGGATATGTTTCCATGCACACAAACACAGAGCATACAAAAGCTATATAAATAATTAAGAAAAACAGAATAAAAGTTGTGAAAATTGAAGCAATACCTTGAAAGCAACATAGTGATCAGACTTATTGCCAAGTTGAATCGAGCATAAACTTTGCTTCTTCAACTCAACTACAAGAGGGAAGGAAAATCAAGAGACAATTAAAAACATTAAACAAGTCAGTTTGATTTGGATTCTTGGTTCTTGGGTTTTGATGAAACAATACTAATAAAACCAAAAAGAGTGAGAAGTTACATGTGAATTTGAGTTCGCGGGGTTGAACATCCAAAAGCTCTGTGGTCATCATCATTGTCAAACCTTGAGAAAACGCAGGCAGATGTGAAGAACCCAGATGAAGAAAAGAGCCAAGAAAGGAGAGAGAGAGAGAGAGAGATTGTGAGGGTCTGTGAATGGCAGAAAGGTTGGTGTGTTGGTGATGTGAAGTACTATATGAAGAAGGTTAAGGCGAAGCAGAGAAGTGAAAGCAAAGAAAGCAATTGGGGATTGTGTTGTTGTTGGTTGCAGTGGGTCTGTGTTTCTCTCTCTCTCTCTCTCTCCCTCTCTCAATTGTGAACGGTTGTACCCGCTTTCTCTTCCATTTTCTTTCTTAGCAAACACCCAACAGAGCAAATAGACCCAAATGCCCAAGATGGTATCAGAGGAGATAGATTTTTGTGACAGAAAATGAAACCCAACAGAGGGCCAAAAGCTCAAAGCAAACCCACCAAACTAGACAAGCTGGCCGTTCGTGGATTGCTACCACTGCGACTGTGCCACATGCACTTGTACAGTCTCTCTTTTTACCTCACCGAAAGTAAAAGGCCAAAAGGAGGAGAAGCCAAAAAATTAAGAACTGCTTTTATCCGCCTTTTCCTTTACCTTTTCCTAAGGGGAAAGGTAGGAAGTCAAAAATGAGTACAAAAAGAAAATTTTTATCAATGTTATGTTGTATGTGATGTTATATCACACATGATTGTTTTGGATATTAAGGAAAATAGGGATAATCATTTTATTAGTCCCTGAATTTAGACCCGATTTGCATTTGAGTTCCTCAATTTCCAAAATCGTTCCCGTGGTCCTTCAACTTCACTTTCGTTAGGATAAATGGTCTTGCTGTAAATTTTGTTAACTTTTCTGTTAAATGCAAGGGCAAAATGGTATTTTTGTAATAAATTGATTAAAATATGAATAAAAAATTAAAATTAAACTCTCACTTCTCTCCCTCTATCCTGATTTTCACTCCCCCCAAACTATTTTTCTATTTTTTGTTGGTTTTTTATTTTATTTTATTTTATTGTTATTTTAAAGATATGATTTTTTATTCAATTTTTGGTTTTAATATAAAAATATCATTTTGCCCCTGCATTTAACAGAAAAAGTTAACAAAATTGATGGTAGAACCATTTGTCTTGACGAAAGAGAAGTTAAAGGACAATGGGAACGATTTTGGAAATTGAGGGACTCAAATGCAAATCGGGTTTAAGTTCAGGGACTAATAAAACGATTAACCCAAGGAAAATAATTGAGAGGGTGGGAGGGGAATTTTAAGCTTGTGAGGGCAATGAGGGTTTTACTTCCGAGTTCGGATTCCCCTTTCAATTGGTCCCATCTTGTAATCAAAATTATAACGTCAAACTAGCCAGATCAAGAGCCATGAGAGATGTTGGTATGAGTGGGGGAAAAAAGAAGAAGAAGCAAATCATTTTCTGGATCTCTTGCAATAATAAATGATGCAGAAGATAGCAAATGGAAAGCAAAGATCTATAATGTTGTAATCTTTTCATTTAACTGAATATAGAAATCATCCACAACAAAGCTTTACCAAAAGAATTTTATGCCTTTAAGTTTTAGAACTCACAAGAGCTTGGAGCTTTTAAGCCAGCCCAATTCAGCACCATACCTTGTCAACTAGTGGAATAAAGAGCTGGCAAATGTAGGCAAGTTAGGCCTTCCTAACCATGCTTTGATTTAATTATGAGTGTTCGCAAATGGAAATATTTGGTTGGAATTTATAGCTAGGAAGCAACCAAAGCCAAGGCTAACACAGCATTCTAGTTTACCTAACTGAATTGTGCAACCCACAGTTTGACAAAGAGACTCAAAATCAAGCATGACAAACAAGACAACACATAGATTGAAGGTGTGTCAGCAAGCAATATATGTGCACATTACACATATACCTATGAAGCTGCATTCACCATGAGGCTGATGTGAATATGCAACAAAATTACTCAACGTAAAATGTGAGTTACGTCAATTAGTCAAAGCACTTCCACCCATTTGCCCATGGTAAATGGTAAGGGTGAGGCAAGGGCTGTTACTATTTACGTGAATAGTGGTAGCCATTGTAAAAGATTGTGGTGTTTCCATTCATTGCCATGGCAACCACTATTCACATGAGATATGAGGAGAGGAATTTGTATAGAGTTTTGGTATGGGAAGTGAAGAATATGACTAAGTATTTATTATTTAAAAAAAAATCATAAAATTTTAGTACTTTTTAAAGATTTTTTTTGGTTGTTGACATCATCGTTGACGTCAGCAAACCCAAGCTAGAGGTCAAGCTGGTTTAGCCTACGGGCTGGCTCTGTCTCGTGGGGCCCACAACTTGCCAGCACAAGCTTGGCCCGCTGGAAGCTGTTGCCTGGGCTCGAGCCTTGTCCTGCCAGGGTTGAGGGCTATGGCTGGAAACGCTCTTATGGGAATGTATCTGCCTTTGCATTTGAGTTCGACCCCTACTTATGTAGTAAATTATAGTAATTTAGAATATTACCTCAAAAGAAAGAAAAAAAAAACCTATTTCTAACTATTTTAGGGACCGGCTGCCCTTTAATTGGGAAACATATGGAGCGTGTGGAGTTTTCTAAGCTCAAGGCATTTAATCAAGTTGGTAGACTTTCTGATGGTGTTTGAATTGTAAAAAAATTGGCATATGATTGATCCCTATTATTTGGATTGACCAACCCATCTCATATATTGTTCTTTAAATTCCTTAAATTGTTTTTCTATAACTAAATTTATCTTTTTAGTAAAATTTGGTGTTTCTTGTACAGTTCCCACTTAGTGTTTCAAGAAAAGTTGTGTATGTGGTTTGTAAGAAAAGGGGCGTGTGAAAGGGGAATCATTTCATTTCGAATTTTTTGTAAGAGCAAGTCCAGCCTTGCTATCAAACCGGGCTAAAGGCCCCCCAGGCTAGCCCAAAATGCCTCTAGCGCGCAAGGCCAGCCCTGGCAAGAGCTGGGTCCCACGAGCCCAAGCAAGCCCACGGGCAAATTCAGCCCGAGCTGCTGCATGGGCAGGATGATGCAATGCTGACGTCATAATGATATCAGCAACCAAAAAATTTTGAAAAAAAAAGGAAAAAAAAGGAAAAAAAAAACTAAAAATTCTAGAATTTTTTTAAATAAATACCGAGACATATTCTTTACTTCCCACACCAAAAACTCTATACAAATTCATCTCCTCATATCTCATGTGAATAGTATTTGCCCTTGCCCTAGCCTTTTGGGGTGGAACCAAAAAAGGCAAGGCTGCCACTATTCATGTGAATAGTGCCAGCCCTTGCCTTAGCCTTCATGGGTGGACCTGCTCTAAGTCTAAATATAGGAAATGGTTTCTTGGCACATAAGAAAAGGGGGAAAAATGAAACTTGCTACGGGAAATCAATGTCATAATTAAATTCATTTTTTTTCATGACCAATTTGTCCCTATTAACAATTTAGAATTACAATTTTATCCAACAACAATTCTTTTTTATTTTATAATTCTAATATAGGTATAATATAAAGCAAACAAAATTCCCTTAGTTAATGCAAACATTAAGAATTGAAATTATTAATTAAATGAGGACAATATGGTAAATTCACACTTTTCATATCTAAAAATTAAAAATTAAAAACAAAATAAGATAATGGTCCTATTTTTATGAAACACAACTACCTACCATCTTTTTTAATTATAAAATAAAAAAAGAAAACCAATTGGCACATGTGTGAGTAGGTATAATTGGAAAACTAAATCAAATTTGTTTTTCATTTCTATACAAGTCAAATATGGGAAAGGAAATAAAGTGGAATTGCATGGTTACATTCCTAGCATTGCCAAATAATGAGAAATATTCCTAAAAAATATGAAAAATAATTTTCTATCAAATTCTTTCAGAGAAGCAAAAACAAAATGAAAGAAAATAATAGTTCTAATGAGATTTGCAATGAATCATTACCCTAAGGTTTCTATTTATGCTTACATGGCTGTCTGCTGCATATGTATTTTTTTTAATAAATAAAAAATTTAATTGCCTTTTAAGTAATTTGACATAAAGAAAAAAATTGTCACTGAAATAATCTATAAAAAATGGGTGAGAAACTACAAATGACCTATTAATATAGCGGTTTGGGGCAAATATTCTTCTAAGAAAGGTTTTGTATTCGAATTCTAAAATCCTGCATTTTTATTTTATATTTTAATTACAAATGATATTAATAGAAAGAAAAAATAAATCTCATGAGATAAATACTTTTAATTACATAAACTACAAAGCCTCTATGAATTACTATTGTTTTTATTTTGGGCAGTATATGAAACGTAACGCATTTGATCAGGGGAAGCGAAGACAACTGTCACAGTGGCTGCAGCAAAAGATATTAATTACCATAAATACCCCAGATCCATCAAGGAGGCAAACAACAAGAAAGAAATAAGAAGGGGGAGGCCCAAATAGTCGCAATTTCGATAGAAACAAAGCGAAAAAGCCCAACAAATCCCAACAAACACCAAGAAACAACAAAATCCAGCATTTATAAAACCTGTTTGAAGACCCTCCCTTCTTCTCAAATCAAACCCCACACTCTCTCTCTCTCTCACGTACACACTCTTCGTGCTCTCCGCCTCTCTCTCTCCTTCTCATTTGTTCTTCTTTCAATATCAGATCTCTCTTCTGTCGACACCAATGGCTTCTCTCACACAAGCTTCTACTGCTCTTTCAACCTCCTTCAAGCCCACCTTGGTATTACTTCCCCCGTCTTCTGTGGTCATTTATCTGTTGTTAATTACAATCTAATTTTCAAGATTTATGATTTTCATCATCATGTCTGTTTGTTTTGTTTTCACGATTTGAGGTTTTGCTATTAGATTTGGATCTTCGGTTTGTTGAATTAATGAATCTGGGTAAATTGTTGAGCTTGGTAGTGATTCTTTGTGGTCTACTGTAAATCTTGCAGCTTGCTTCCGTTTCTTATTGATTGAAATGGGTGATTTGGATTTTATTAGGTTAAGTCTGAGCTTCTTTTGCTAATCATTAAGTTTGAGTTTTTAATGAGAGGAGAGAGTAAGCTTGAGTTTGCTCAAATTGACTTTTTGATATACTATTTTGAAGTTTGGGGAGCTGCACCATGTCTGCATGTTATTAGGTTAAAGTTAGACATTACATTAACCAGAGTTGTCATCAAGACCCATTACACGGTGGGTCCCATTTAGTGTTTCGAGTCAACTTGGTCTGTGATTGATTTTGTGGTGTAGACTAATTTGCTCTAAATTTCATACTACTTCCTCTCTTGTAACTGCTCAATAACACTTTATCAAGTTAAAGGAAGCTGTAGAAGTTGTAAGGTATTTGCTAGGTAGGAGATTGAATGTTTAGAAGGCATATATTGAGGTTATCTCTTTCATGATGTCAATTTTTAGATAACAGAAAAATATTGACTTAGAAAATTTAGCTTCCTTACATTTTTGCTCTATGGTTGAATGTTGAAGCAGGCAGCCAGCAGCAGGAGCTCTGGTCTGAAGTCAGTTTCCTTTTCCATCACTGGAAAGCGCTTCCCATCTCTCAGTTCCCGACCTGGGCGTTTTCAAGTTTCTTGTTCGGTAAGCTCAATTGATTGTAATGCTATTGTTGCTTTTGTTTTTTTTGTTGTTTCATTTTCCCCAGCGGTCTCATGGATAAATTTCTGCGTATCTCCACTTTTGTTGATGTGGCATTAGTTTGTAATTTATTCTATAAATTTTATTTCTAATTGCTTAAATATGATTAATGGTTGGACTTGTTTGGAAAATTAATTTTGTTCCCTTAACACATTACACTTCTTAGAGAGGTTTAACTGTAGTAAAACAAATTATCCTTTGAGGTCCTCTTAAGACATGGAGTGCTGTTTCCTCTAATGCAGACCTCAGAATGTCTCCTTTTTTGGGATAAGAGAGGACCTGATAGCAAATAATGTCATCTCAGAAAGCCAGTTCTTTGTACCTTTAATGTGCTCTTGGCTCGCTATGATGCCTACACTCTTACGTACTTTCCTTTTATCTATGAAACAAATTATCTTTTGAGGTCCTCTCAAGACATGGGGTGCTGTTTCCTCTAATGCAGTCCTCAGATTGTCTCATTTTTTTGGGTAAGAGAGGACCTGATAACAAATAATGGCATCTCAGAAAGCCAGGGTTTGTACCTTCAATGTGCTTTTGGCTCGCTATGATGTCTACATTCTTCTGTAGTTTCCTTTTATCTATGTAGCAAATTCTCCTTTGTATATCAAAACCATGTGATAGGTTGCTTAGCTTTGTGTTGTTTATGTAAATTTTTTTCTTTAACATAGTTTTGGTAAGTTCAGTGGTCTATGATCATGAATTTATCTAACTTTGATCATGAAAATGGCTCACATTCTTGAAAAATCAGTCCTATTCTGTAATATTAATAACTAGTAATGTGGTATTATTACTTCTTTGTAGGCCAAACCAGAGACTCTGAACAAGGTGTGTGACATAGTGAAGAAGCAGTTGGCTTTACCCGAAGACACAGCTGTGACCCCAGGCTCAAAGTTTGCTGAACTTGGCGCTGATTCTCTTGACACAGTAATTCCCAACTATCTTTTGTTGCTTTCATTTTCTACCAAGCCGATTAATATTGTAGCTTTCTGTAGTTTTTTCTTTTCTACAATGCAAGTTGAATTTCAAAATGACAGCGTTTTTACAGAGTGGATACAACAGGCCACGGTGTCCGATTTTCTTTTAAATTTGAATATATATTGCTATTTTCTTCAGTACATCTTCCACGAGGAGAAAACGACATGCATGTCACAAGAATGTGACTGATCATTCGTTTCCCACATTGTTTTTATACAGGTTGAGATTGTGATGGGACTTGAGGAGGAGTTTGGCATCAGTGTGGAGGAAGAAAGTGCCCAGACCATCGCCACTGTTCAAGATGCAGCAGATCTGATTGAGAAGCTCGTTGAGAAGAAGAGTACTTAATAGTTTAGAGAGAATCAGAAAAACCTATGGACCTTTTTCTTCCTTTAGTTTTTCTTTGTTTTTGTTTTTGTTTTGTACGAGCTTTATATTATGGTTTTGGTACTTTAATTATCTTATGGATATTTTAGTGTTCTTAAATGTGATGATCTCAAGTGGTGTTTCTATTGTTCTGAATTTGGCTTTTTTATCTGATGAAGAGCGAAAAAATACTGGAAAAATGGTTGTTGAGTTCTGAAAATTTACTCACTCTACCTTCATTTATGCTATTTGGATTAGTCTTTAAATACAAAAGTTCATTCTATTTGAACTTCTAATGATATTGCCTCTTGAATAGAAGTTTATTTAGTTACTTTATTTTTAATACAAGCGATGATTGGGGAGGGGGAAGTCCAACCTAAGACCTCAAATGTAGTTGTTAGTGCCAGTTTGGCATTGCTTATCTAGGGTAATAAGTGATTTTTTAAAAAATTTAGGAAGCCCAGCACGTTTGGTAAACTATGAAAAAATCACTTATTGTTAAAAATTGCTGTGAGAGAAAGTTATAAGGGAAAGCAGCTGATGAGGTGCTTTCATTTTCTGATTATGCTGGAATCAGTTTCGAAGAGACGCTAAGTTTAATGATTATGCGGGTAAAAATTTAGGAAGCCCAGCACGTTTGGTAAACTATGAAAAAATCACTTATTGTTAAAAATTGCTGTGAGAGAAAGTTATAAGGGAAATCAGCTGATGAGGTGCTTTCATTTTCTGATTATGCTGGAATCAGTTTCGAAGAGACGCTAAGTTTAATGATTATGCGGGAATCATTTTCTGATTACACGGGAATTAGTACCAATAACACTCTTAACAAAAAATTTACCAAACGCCAAACTGCTTTATCTCACAGCTGATTTCTCTCACAGCAAATCTAACAGCGATTATTTTCACAGCACAGCAATGCCAAACTGGCCCTTAGTTATCATTTTTTGCCCACTTTCTCCGTAAAAGTACTTCGGAAATTTTTAACTCTCGGTGTTTTCTATATACAAAAACCAAAAATCTATTTGTGTTGAATTAAATTGTGATCTACCCAAAGTTGGAATGTTTGAATAAAAGTAATTTTGTCTATAGAATTAAACTTCGAGACTTGTAATTTTTTGCCCAACGTCCTATAGTCTATACGTTTTGTAAATTAACATTTCAAACGATGCCTCGGAGATTGTGACTTTTGGAGGATTGTTCTGGTGTCTCGGAGATTGTGACTTTTGTGCTGAGGTGTTTCTGGTTATTGGGGAGCTTCTCTTCTTGGCGGATGATTGGTTGGTCTCTATGTGCAGCAGTGTTGTCTCATGTGGTGGGTGTGCATTCACTCTTTTGTGCCCTTGATGGTGCGGTCTCCGTCTTTTTGTATTGTTTTTGTTTTGATTTTGTAACGGTGAAGATTGTTTTATTATGTACCAGTACAATGTGTTGGGTTTTAGTCTAATCTTCTATGTTCTTGTGTACTTGTATTAGTTGTTTGTTTCTTTCCCTTTTTGGGGATTTTAATGAACTTGAATTGATTAGGACAAAAATACAAACGATGCCACAGGGACTAAATTAGATTTAGTTATGAAAAGCTATCTTCAATTATGCAAATGAGATGGTCGAATTATTGATTTTCTGCTAAATTTTGCCTAAGAAAGACTTAATTATGGATTTTAAATGAAAAGGAAGAAAGGGAAAACTTAATCATGTATGAATCAGGCCCTTGACCCAACTCCCAAGTTGAACATGTTCTTTGCTTCACTTTCTGCCCCACCCACTTCAGAAAAATTTGTGGGATACGGGATAATATTGTTTTATTATTCTCAATCAATCACAAATTGCTACGTAAAAAAGTTATCACGCATAACGTGCCATAATTGATCGGAATAGCATTTCACACACCATTGAACAAAAAAACAGTGTTTCTCCACCCACTTGGGTAGCGTCTGACAAACAAACTTACTAGAAATTCTTATTAAAATCGAGCCATCACTATTAGATTTTTTTTATAAAAAAAAAAAAAAATCCTATAGGAAACTGCTTTTAAAGATCAGGACACCCGAAAACAGACAAATTAGATTACCTAAACCACCAATTTTATTTTAGCCTGATTGTACAACATGTGACTGGCTACTTATCGTATACTTTGGAGTCTCACATGCACTTGAAATAGAAGTAGCTTCAATTATTCATCCAATTGAAAACCATGTGCAACATCCTGAATTATTTTTTGGTGTTGTACTTTTCCCTTGTGGGATGGCACGGGGATTAATGTTCTTACAAGTCCTTTGACGTTCGTGATACAGAAGAGAAAATCGAACATAAAACCTCGGATACTATGATAAATTTTCTTTAACCACTTACATAATCAATTACAAACTCTCTAACCTATGATGGAAGTAGGACTATACATATATATATTAGATGGTTTCACTCCATCCCATTTTGAGGTACTAACTACAAACAATGACAATTGAATCTCGTAGCCCAGAAAAGACATACACCCTAAGAAGCTGCATAGACTACATATGCGGCTAAACCTGCAAAAGCAGCCAGCTTTAAAGGCCAAATTAAGCTTATAGATGCTGCTGAGGAAGCTGGCAATGACCCAAATGGTGAGAGTGAAGAATAGGGGCCAGGAGAAACCAAGTCGTCCGGATTCGGAGGGCTAGGGTTGGAGGGAATGGTGGGGATAGATGAATCAGTTGGAGTAGCAGGAACCACAGGACCAGGAGATGGCAAAAGTGGAGCTATTTCTGGAGGCAATCCTTGTAAAGATGGAGGAAGATTGGTAACCAAGAATGCTGGTGAAGCTGAGACGCTAGATGAGGCAGAGGAGGCTTTTGAATGAAAGGAAAGCAGAGGTGAGGCCATGAAAGCCATAATGAGAAACACTATATGGGACCAAAAAGAGGCCATTTCTAATGATGAAGATATCAAAGTTGGGAGAGTGAAGGGCTTATATATTTTGTGCAATCAAAGTTTTTACTAAAAGAGCAGAGTGAATGGGATTTTGTGTGTGGTCTTTTGGTGGACGTTATGATTTGGGGTATTTTAAAAGGATGACTAGACTAGGGTGGGGTCCATATGCCACGTGGGTAGTGAAATTTGGATGGATATGAAAAAATACAGGTTGGCATATTTAGGGAAGACACAAAGATCAAAGATGGGTTAGCATCTTTTGTAATTGGAATCAGATGGTTTTGTTTTTATTTTTCCTTTTGGTCCGTGATCTTGCTGTTCCCTGATTTCTGATAATCCGGGAGAAGTCCTACTAATCTACTTGACTAGTTTCAATGCTATAATCATTGATAATCACCGTCATCAAATTTGTCAATTCAGAGGTTTATTATTCAAGTGATTAATAACAATTATTCTTGTATAAGATCATGTGTTCGAATTCCCTAATAGCATTCGATCGACGAAAATTTGAATTTCATATGGTGCGGACATCAATCAATATTGCAAATTACTCAAAAACATACAAGCATCCAAGAGAAGTACTAGGAAAAGTTTGGAGAAATTTCATGGGAAGCGTTGATTGATGTTATGATTTGTAAATTGATTCCATTACCATTTATATATAAAAAAAAATAAAAAATAAAAAATCAGAAATTCAGATACAATAATGCATGTAACAAATTAAATTTATTTTCTACCATTCTCTAGTCAATCCACAAACTTCCATAGTTCAAAAGCCATTTGCAGGGCCTGACAACAGAAACGTTTCGATGTCCATAGATTCCCTTCCCATTGGCGTCAATAAACAAGTTTAGTTTTAAAAATTCAATTATCAGAATTATTGAATGTAAAAAATGAGTAGAAATGTTGCGACATTGGAAATTATTGACTCTTGATGCAAAGATTTGCAATCATGATAGATTCTCGCATTACACATTTTTCCAACCGTAGATTGAAAAAGTCTGAGAGGTCAAGGACAACCTATACCCACCCCCAACCCCTCCCCCCAAAATCACGGGTCCATCAAGTAAAAAATTAGATTAAATTTAAATAAAAAAAAAATTACCGACAAATGATGTCCTAACCCAAGGAATTTCACAGGATGGGATTGTCACACTATTCCAGCATGCATGAGCAGTGGATCCAAAGCTTTTTTTTTCTTATTTGCCAAAGAAAGTCTTTTTTGTTTGTTTTTGGGTAGATGGAATCAGAGTTTGGTCTCTCCATCCCAGCCAAATCCATGGTTTTCTAGAATTTGAAAAAAAAAATTCATGGTTTATATTTCCTTTATGTACAAGAATTTTGTGACCCCATAAATTTGTAGATTAACATCTTCAAATCCTATCATGGACATCAACTAACCAATCTCATACCACAACTAATCAGCATTTTGATATTAGTCGAACACAGGAGTTTGATCAAATTGCAGCAACTCTAAATTCCAAGAAAAATATGTATTAAAAGAAACTATATTTAGAATTGCAATGGACATACAAAGTGTACACGGATTATACAATGACATGTCAACCAGAGCTGGATTGACACTAAAATTTTATGCAGAAAAATTAAACTCACCTTCATAAGTTGTTGAACCCTTCTCAGGAACTCAAGAGGCATGTCTTTATGCCATTGTGAAAGCCAATTGATTTGCATACTGCACACGGAAAAAAGAAATCACTAAGTTTGAGAGATCATAAATATTATGAAACAAAACAATAGGGAAAAGAAACCACCATATTACCTCTAGCGTTTCACAAGCAGCGAGGCAGCCGTTGCAACTCCACTGCCACATGGAAAGCAGCAGTGGCTAAAACAGGTACACCTGAACCTTTAAGCTCAGAAACTATGCCCTCAATTCTCGAAATCTCGGGTATAGATATCGACAATATCATTGCATGTAGCAAATATTGCCGGCAAGAATAACCAAGTGCATGGAGCACCCGCTGCACCAGTAAGTGAGATGTGCCCCTACGCCAAGACTCAAGGACTGCAGTAACTTTTGGCAGATTAGTTAGAAGACCGGCAGAGGCTTCCCTTGGAGCTGCCTTGAGCAACAAGACCACACATTCAGAAGCTATATCTGCCACATTTCCTCCATGGGATCTAGTCAACTCTAGCAAGACACCAACATTGCTGCCAAAGTCCGTGATATCTCTAATGCCTTGTTGATCAGCACCACTTGCCTCGGAGGATACATCACCTATAAGAGCAGGTTCTTTTGAATAGATGAAGCCTTTTCTACTACTCACTGACCGTAAAAGGAAAGCCCTACATAGGCCAAGGGTTGGCTCCAGAAAATCTTCCATATCTTTTGCGTATACGAACTCTAGAAGGTTTCCTATTTTCCTAACTACCTTTAGCTGAGAAAGTAACTTGGTTTCCATTTCAGGTGCCGAAGTCAGAGCCAGACATAGCATTACATTGTTGACATTTGCACTTGAGAGATCACCAAGCAAAAACTCAAAGCATTGTGAGACTATCTTAAGATCTAGAATGTCTGCAATTTTGATGTAATTAAACTCAATCAGCATCACAAGAAGCTTTTGTGCGTACAAGGGGATTGGATCTTCATCTTCAATCAAAGAAGGGTAGAGAGGAAGAAAATTTTTATTGGATATGGATTCCAATTCTTTGGACCTCTGCTCATCCTCAGATTGTTCATTCAGGAAAATAACCATCACCTCAAACAAAATTTTCAAGCACAGAAACCTGGCATCACCATCCTTGTTGCCCTTATAAAGCACAGCCAAACTGGGGAGGATTTCACGGATAAAAATATCAGGGCTTTCAAGAATTACAAGTGACTCCTCTGACACAGACTCAAGAACTCGAAGAAGGGTAATCTGAAAGTCATCCCTGCCCTGAAAATCAACAGTAAATCATTTAGCAGTATCTATGACATCATTTACCAAAAGTCCAAGCTAATAGACGTTTATTCTGTAGCCCTTCAAATCATCCCCACCCCCTTGTCCGTAGGATTCAGGCCAAGACCACACAACTAAAAGGTGCCCACTTAAAAATAATGGCATGGTTTACTAGTGATTAGTGTAAAAATATCTGGTTGTCACTTGTTCGTGCATTTTAACAACCTATTACAACCTGGGATTACTTTCCAAGACACAGTACCTGAGCCAGGCAAGTTACATATCATCCCAAGTTCCAATCATTAACAGTTGGCTGATCTAAGCCATTTTGGCATTACTAATTTTTCATATCCAAATTAAACGTCTACCTTGGATTAGCCAGATAACAAAAAGACTAGCAATGACTAAACAACAAAGAATGGTTGGGCTGCAGCCACCTACCTGAAATGTTGTCTCCACCAGTTTAATTAGATTTGCCAACTGCTGCAGGACCTGATCACTCACCACCTTGCGCCTAAAAGACGAGCTCCGAAGAAGATGGAGAACTACAGGAAACATATGAACATTGGTCTTTGGAGTAACTCTACTGTTCAGGGGAGATAGATGCCCATGGCGCCTTCCTCCCATCATTTGCTGTATTTCTCCGGTTATAGTATCCAGTAAACTGGGTATAGTAGATGCCACAACACACACGGATGCATCTAAACACTGCTGCACATAGTGGTCCTTCTCTTTTGCCAACCTGTCCACGGCAGAAAGTAACTTGGCATTGCAAAACAAATGTGGCAGCCACCTCCTACCATTCTTACAAAGAAGAGCAACGAAAACAAGTGCCTTTCCCTTCAAAACCTCACTTCCCTGATCGATAAGAGACACAAGACCTGGGACAAGATTCTTATCCTCCATCAATGGCAGGAGCTGCCTGCCAATATTAGTGAACATATGACTTCCAAGCATGGCCATGTTTAAAAGGTTTAAGCTGATTTGCTGCTCACGTAGACTGCCCTTCACAAGAGCTGATGCTATTTCTTTTAAAGAGAGCTTCTCTATTACTGATTGAATGCTAGGTGGATTGAAACGAACAAGACGGACTAAACACGATCCTGCTGTGAGCCTCATGCTCTCCTGCTTCCCAGCAGCCCTATATAAATAGCACAGGTTATTAATCATGTCCTGGCTAGTCAAACGAGCTGCCCAGTGCCCTGCTTGACTGCAAATATTTTCAATTGTCCTCAATGCATATAGTTGAGTTAAATCATCCTCCCCTTTGCGCAAAATTGATGACACCAATGAAAGCAATGAATTTGAAACCTGCCCGAGGTAAAATAAGTTATCAATCAAGAAAATATAAACAAAAGGGCAGCAAAGAGCAACAAGAAGAGTGTTTTTTTACTAAAGCATACACACATACAATATGGAACTCCATCTTTTACTCTTGTGAAGAGTAGAATTACATGCTGTAAATAGTATAACAGTCATTCTTTTTATCATAAGGTGCATAACCAACAAATTTATTGCAATAATGTAGGAAGCTAACCTGCCACCCGGATGTGGACCGGATTTCCTTTGATGGAGACTCTGCTGGATTGTTGTCTCCAGCTTGCTCACTTTGAGTAGATATATAGAATAGCAACTCACCTAAAGCAGCCATAGAAAACCTCCTCACTTTTTCCTGCTTGTCTCTAAGGCCATCGGCAAGTGAACCCAAAATTCCAGAATTTGCCAAATCATCTTGAATAAAAGTAGAATGGCGAATCAGCAAACCAACCAGAGAAGCAAGTTGGACACGCAACGCCAAAGCCTTGGACAGCCGAAGCATTTTAACAAGCATAAGCATGATAGGTCCATTGGTCAAGATATTGGCGGCCTCAGCATTATTGCTTAACATCTCAAGGTATCTAATTACATTCTGCTTCTCCCCAATGCTACTGTTCCCATTAAAAATGGCTATAATCTTATTGTTGAGTGCATCCAAATGGTCTTTAGAGATTTTCACAAAATCAGAGGCTTGCAGAGTGTCAAAAGGAAGTGAAGGAAGAACATCCGAATTTTTATCAGATTTTCTGCTGGGCATCACAGGTCTGACTGAGAGATCAGATGGATGCCAAAGAACCTGTGAAAGGTTATTCGAAGATTTTACAGGATCATATTCCATTGCAGATCCTGAACCATCTTTAAATCTCTGATTTTTTATTACAGGACTGGCACTGGGTGGGATTACAGCCACTTCAATATTATGAGGAGATGATTCCTGATCAAGTACTCTTGAGTCATCTGAGGCAGGCATATTAAGCACAGAAAGGGTGTCTGATTGGTTTGAGTTGTTTTCCATGTCTTCCACTTTACCCTGGTGCTGATTCTGACTTGAAAATTTGTTATCAGGTGTACAAGCTTGATTCTCAGACCCATCAGATTCATCCTGCGTGTCATCTTCAGTGTTCTCATTAAAGTCAAGTTCCATATCAGTGTTCTCAATTTTGACTTCAGAATCATTCTCAGAATTGGTAGATACCGGCCTCCGGTAGTTTTCCTTCTCATTTTCCCTCTGCAGGTTCATTTTTGCTATTCTTGAGAGTCTCAAAAGATTCACACCCCTGGTAGCACCAGAAGGATCCTTTTTTTCATCAACCCCTCTTCCAGAAACCTTTGCTTGAGTTCTGCGGCCACCTGGTGTACCCTTGACTGGAGTCTCATGGCCTTTTGTTCCTAAAGTAGAATTCTCATCCTGCTTAAAAGTTTTTTTAACATCCTTTTGACGAGATTTAGGAGTCCTGTTTATGGAAGATTGATCACCATTACGTACTGACAGACATGGCTTAGCACATTGCTCTAGCATATTATCAAAAGCAGGCTGAGGAGGTAGAGGCACCACATTTAACTTAGTCCTCCAGAAGGCATGACCACAAAGTTCAGGCCACTGTATTCTTTCTGCTGGATCCTTTACGAGTAAAAAATTTATTAGATTGACAAAAGAACGACTAGGAGTGCCAGGTAGAGGAGGCGCTGGATCTGAGAGGATGGATTTTACTAGCTGAGTAAATTCCCTACCCACAAAGGGAGGCCTCCCAGCATAGCACTCATATAGAACACAACCAAGGGCCCAGAAATCAGATGCATATGAATGGACACCCCCCTCTTCAAACAGTTCAGGAGCCATATAACAAGGGGTTCCACGTTTTGCTTGTGGCAACTATACATGTGCAAGAAGGGAAAGCTACATTAGTGTTTTCATATTTTGTTGACAAAAAAAAAAAAGAATTGGAAAATTTCTAACCAAGCTCATATAAACTTCATCAAAAGAATTTCAAATGTTGTGATAGATAAGATAACCTACTGAGGAAGAAGTTGTTTGTGAAATATCGCTCAACTTTCTAGCCAATCCAAAATCACAGAGCTGCATTGTGCAAAGATACTAGTTCAGTTAAAGAGCAAAACAATTCAAAAATTAAGAGAAATAAACGAGCAAAACAGCATGCCTTATACCTTGGTACGGCCATTCTCGTCCAAAAGGATATTTGATGGTTTCAAATCACAGTATATGATTCCCTTTGAATGTAAAAACCTAAAAGGAAGTGAGTCCAAGAACATAACTTAAATAAATTAAACATGTAGAGACTTGTAAGAAGAAATAAAATGAAGCAATTGAAGATTTCTTACAACAAAGCTCTAACAAGGTCACACCCAAGGTCGTGAATTGACTCTTCAGGTAGCTGCTTATCCTGCAATTCTTCCGTACATTATTAGTATCACAGTGCTAAAAACATTGTACATGTTCCAAACCAGCATTCCAAATGTAGAATTTTACGACATAACATGATGCATGGAATCATTATACAACATTAGCACCGTTCTAAGACCAAACAGATTAAGCATAGCAAATAACATATCCACAAGCTTCTACACATTAAGGCAATGCAAAGTTCACACTAAGTGATTAATACCTGGTTTAATAATGTCATCAAATTGCCTCCAACACAGTACTCCAAAACTAACCACAAGTGAGCAGAAGTTTCATACCTAAGCAGTGGCAAAAGAAAAAGGAAATTCACAAATACATAATTCAGTTGTTAGCAGGAAGCAAATATAAACAGTTATATTCAGTCCCAGAAGAAATTAACTGATGAAGAATACTTACCACCAAAAAAATTTGAGGATATTTTGATGATCTAGAGTGTGAAGAATCTTAACCTGCATTAAATCGAACGTTACATAACCCAGGCATATCTGAATTTGAATTCTACGAACCAAAATAATGCCCAAATATTGCTAAATCTGAATTTCGTTCTAGTTTGCTAACTAAAATTTATCTACTTACTTCTTGAAGAAGCTTGCTCTTCTGCGATTTCTCAACGCTCTTAATCGCAAAGTACTCGATGGTCTTCTTCTTCCTCCCTTTGTACACAGTCTGCAAATTCAACATGAATCGGATAAATTAAGTAACTAACTGAAGTAAAACTGAGCAGTTCATCGGTGAGTTCAGATTTATAAATTCGACAGAGCTTGAGAAGCAATGTTACCGAGCATTTTCCACGGCCAATGGCTTCGTATATGTGGTACTGGTTCATCTCTAAGCTTTTCTAGGGTTGCAGATTTGAAACCAGAGGAGGATGATAGTCTGTGAAGCAGAGAGAGAGAGAGAGAGAGAGAGAGAGAGAGAGAGAGAGAGGCTTGGATTTGATTGGAGTGAAATGGGGCTTTTGTGGGACGAAAGGTCAAATTAGAGAGAGACTGTGGGGGAATGAGTGAGCGGGAACGTGGAATTTCATTGAAAATCAAAATCAAACGAGGAATTAATAGAGAAAAAGCGCATCGAGTTTTAGGTTTGAGTTGTAACCAAACAGTACATCCATCCGTTTCATTTCAAAATTTGAAAGCTGGGGGTACTGACTGCCACGTGGCCTGATTACTTTGCTATTTTCAACCTGTTTTTGATATAGGCAACCCAAAATTGGATGTAGATTTGGGATTCAAACTTTTTTGGCTTAAATGTCAAAATGGTTCCTGTGTTTTAGCTTATCGGCCAATTTAGTCCCCATGTTATTAATTTGGCCAATTTAGTCAATGTGTTTGTATTTGTTAACAAATTTGATCCTTTCCGTCAAAATTATGTTAAAACCTAAAAAAATGACATTTAAAATTAATTTAAAAATCTGTAATTAATTATAAAGATTTAAACTCAAATAATAATAATGCTAAAATGATTAAAACCCACACAACCTCAACCTCCAATGGTCTCTACCCTTCATCTCTCTCTCCTCTTCGATCCATTGGCCTGAATGTCGTCGACTTTTGCTGCAACGAGGATGATTAATTGGCGATAGAGCCATCAAGGTTACGTTGACCAGCTATGAAGATCTTCGTGATTTGTTAGAGAGGAAGCTGAGAGAGAGAGAGAGAGAGAGTTGTTGTGGTTTAGGTGGGGTTGGAATGGTGGTGATGGTGGCTATGGGTTTGGGGTTAGAGTGGTAGTGGTGAGGGTGGCTGGGTTTGGGAGGTGGTTGAGGTGTGTGCATGAAATTGGGGAAGGTGAAATTTAAAAATATATATATTCCATTTTCAGATTGAATTTAAAATTTTATAATCAATTACAGTTTTTTTAATTAATTTTAAATATTTTATATTTTATATTTTTAAGGGAATGGACTACATTGACTAACATATACAAACACAATGATCAAATTGGCTAAATTGATAACACAGGGACTAAATTGGCCTATAAGAGAAAACACAGGGACCATTTTAACATTTAAGCCAACTTTTTTTATAGGGTGATTTTATTTGAACCCTAAAATTTGCTCTTTTGACCCCACACTCATTTTAAACATGAGTAACTAATTTTACTTTTGTATATAATTACTGTTAAGGAAAAAAAATATTTAAAATAAAAATTAAATTTGCTCACTACACCCACATACGTTTCTACAACACTAGTTAAACTTATTTCTCAAACCATCATATTTCTACAACCATAAAGGTTGAAAACATACCTAGTATTTATTCATGAAGGGTGAGAATGAAGTTAGGGAGGACTTCGAATGGGGGGTATGAGTTAATTTTTTTTGGCTTTTTTTGAGTGTTGAGTTGCATGGTCGTCACTACTTACGTTCATCATACCAATATCGAACAAGATAGGAAAATTCAGTGGCCATCCACTGAAACATTGAACCTATTTTAGTTGTATGTGATCGATTGTTAACTTATAGGATACGGTGGAGTTCCACCGTAAATTGGGAATGAGTTCAGTATCGTATGACTGAACTGTACCAAGTCCGAGTAGATGAGTTTAAATAACTTATGGGAGTGGAGAATATAACTACTACAGATACGGTGATCATAATGACTGAAGAAATGCACCCATTACGGATACGTTGGCCCTTGATACTGAAGAACAATTGCTGCCGAGGAGCACTGATGAAGGAGAACCACATATGGCGATTCCCACAGACAGTGCCAAACTGTTGACACTCAAAAATGGATGGCCAAGATTTAACCAAACATAGAGATGAGATATGATAGTTGATGGCTGAAGGTGAGGACCTTCGGCAAATGTATGTGCCTTCAGTAGGCAGGGGGTGTTAGAAATGTGCCCTAAGAGCCAGTACATTTGATGTAATCTCCTTAGAATACATTTCATATATGATAAATAAAGGGCAATATTATTTTGTTATCTTTTATGTCGTGTAAAGAAACAAAAGTCCAGGGTGTACTAAATAAGAAATAAAGTAATCTAAAGAAGTTTAGATTCGGGAGACCTTTAATCTCTAACTGTAGTATCCCAAAATGTTCCTAATCATAAGGTTATGGGAAGGTGAAGAGCTTCCGCAGACAGTGACAAGACGAAGATGAAGATGTATGTAAAAGACATATATGCATGGTTGGGCTACATCTATGCATGGTTGGGCTACCCTAAACCCTAAGTATATTCTCATTATAATATTGTGTATTTACATGGTATAAAGGGTTTGACTCGAAGGAAATGGAATGACGGCCTGAGGTCGAATACCAAAGATCAGGTTGAAGGCCATGGAATCGAAGGCCATCCTCCAGCCCATTTCTAAGTGGAGAGTGGTCTCCTTTTATAAGTGAATGGAAGCTTCCATAAAATTGTTTTGTCGATGTGGGACTCTTTGCATTGCTCCTAGCTTGCTTGGTTAGTCATGGTATCAACAAAATTCATGGCTTCAGCCATATGTGAGAAAGAGCAAGTTGTTGAGTATAGCTTACTGTCCCTGCAGTGGATCTCAAGGAGAGAGATATGCTGTTCTTCATTCTTGATAATCCAAAATCGCAGAGTCATAAAATACAAAGGAGATAAAGAACCCTCTTCAAATTGGGCTCTATGATTCAAATGAAACTGTGGAGATAAGAACCACCTTCAAATTGGCAACTAAAAAGCAGAAAGATAAAACACGAAATAGGGAGATCGAGATAAACACATAAAGAAATTAAACAAAAGAAATTTTCATTTCATTTAAACATAAGCTCATTTTCCTTTACATTTCCTTTTTCTTTGGATCAAATGTGATCTTTCTTTACAATGGGAGCCTAACTAGAGCTAGAAACTGCCAAAAATACCCAAGTCTTAAGCTGCAACCTACAGTTCTACTTTTATCTCAATTATAATGAGAGCACAGCTAGAGCCAGAAACTGCCCTAAATACCTAAACCTTAAGCCGTGGCCTACAGTCATACTTTTATTTCTATTTTTTCTTTCTCTTCTCCTTCTTCTTCCACTTGTGGAAATTAGCGGGATTCACAACCACCATCTTTAGTTTCAGTTTCCATACTTCTTCCTTGATATGGTTCAACTCCAATGCATCTTTGATCTTTTTTCTTTTCTTTTTTTGTCAAATGAAGCGGTGACAGGCCCTATCTCCCATTTTGCTTTCTTGGCAAGTGGGAGGAGTGTGTAGAGGTCCGCTTCAGATTTGATGAAAAATTTGTTTTAGGAGAGAGCATTGTTCATTGCTTCATTTACATATTCCTTAGCAACCAACAAACCATTTGTTACCTCTCTAAAATTTGAGAGAGCAATGTGAGAAGCAATTGGCATTTCCTTGGTCAATGGGTAGCTAGAGCTTGGCTTGGGGGAGGGTTTTACTTGCTTTGATTTTGAATTGTGCTATGTTTGCCTCCACCATCCACACTCTATCCTTAAATAGAGCAAAATGCTCTTTGTCCCAATAGGTAACTGCCACATTCACGTCAACCACATGACTTCATGTTTCTCCTCAAGATGATCTACTTTTGTACAAAGGTCATAAGAAGTCAAATGTGGTAAAAGGCCAATGGACAATTAAAGAAGATATGTACAAAACTTTAATTGCAATACATCAATATTGCTACATTTTGGCTAGTTTTATATGATCCTAAGCTTTAAGTGGCGGCCTACAGTACCTAAGCCTTAAGCGGCAGCCTACAGTACCTAAGCCTTAAGCGGCGGCCTACAGTCCAGCTAGAGCCAAAAACTGCCTTAAGCCGCTACTTTTATTTCTATTTTTTCCTTCTCTTCTCCTTCTTCCACCTCTTACTTGTGGTAATTAGCTGGATTCACAACCATCATCTTCAGTTTCAGTTTCCATACTTCTTCCTTGATATGGTTCAACTCCAAAGCATTTTTGATCTCCTTTTTTTTTTTTTTGGTGAAACGAAACAGTGTGACTAATAGACCTTGTCTGACATTTTGCTTTCTTGGCAAGTTGGAGGAGTGTGTAGAGGTCCGCTTCAGATTTGATGAAAAATTTGTTGTACGAGAGAGCAACGTTCATTGCCTCATTTACATGTTCTTTAGCAACCGACAAACCATTTGTTACCTCTCTGAAATTTGAGAGAGCAACGTGAGAAGCAATTGGCATTTTCTTGGTGAATGAGTAGCTAAGGCTTGGCTTGGGGGAGGGTTTTGCTTGCTTTGATTTTGAATTGTCCTATGTTTGCCTCCTCCCATCCACACTCTCTCCTTAAATAGAGCAAAATGCTCTTGGTCCCAATAGGTAGCTGCCACCTTCACGTCAACTACATAGCTTCATGTTTCTCCTCAAGATTGTCCACTTTTGTACAAAGGTTATAAGAAGTCAGATGTTATAAAGGGCCAATGGACAATTAAAGAAGATATGTACAAAACTTTAATTGCAATACATCAATATGGCTATATTTTGGCTAGTTTTATATGATCTTAAGCTTTAAATGGTGGCCTACAATCCTACTTTTATTTCTATTATAATGGGAGCCCAGCTAGAGCCAGAAACTGCCCTAAGTACTTAAGCCTTAAGCTGCAGCATACAATCCTACTTTTATTTCTATTTTTTTCTTCTCTTCTCCTTCTTCCTCCTCTTACTCGTGGTAATCAGCTGGATTCAAAACCACCATCTTCAATTTCATTTTCCAAACTTCTTCCTTGATATGGTTCAACTCCAAAGCATATTTGATCTTTTTTTTTTTGGTCAAATGAAACAGTGTGACTCACAAACCCTGTCTGCCATTTTGCTTTCTTGGCAAGTTGGAGGAGTGTGTAGAGGTCCGCTTCAGATTTGATGAAAAATTTGTTGTAGGAAAGAGTAGCGTTGATTGCTTCATTTACATGTTCTTCAGCAACCAACAAACCATTTGTTATCTTTTTGAAATTTGAGAGAGCAACATAAGAAGCAATTGACATTTTCTTAGTGAATGGATAACCAGGGCTTGGCTTGGGAAATGGTTTTGCTTGCTTTGATTTTGAATTGTACTATGTTTGCCTCCATCCACCCACACTCTCTCCTTAAATAGAGCAAAATGCTATTGGTCCCAATAGCTAGCTACCACCTCCACCTCAACCACATGGCTTCATTTTTCTCCTTAAGATAGTCCACTTTTGTATAAAGATTATAAGAAGTCAAATGTGGTAAAGGGCCAATAGATAATTAAAGAAGATATGTACAAACTTTAATTGTAATACATCAAAATGGCTACATTTTGGTTAGTTTTATATGATCCTAAGCTTTAAGCAGCGGCCTACAGTATCTAAGCCTTAAGCGGCAGCCTATAGCCCTACTTTTATTTCTATTACAATGAGAGCTCACCTAAAGCTAGAAACTGCCCTAAGTACTTAAGCTTTAAGCCGCAACCTACAGTCTTACTTTTATTTCTAGTTTTTTCTTTTCTTCTCCTTCTTCCTCCTCTTACTCGTGGTAATCAGCTGGATTCACAGCAACCATCTTCAATTTCATTTTCCATACTTCTTCCTTGATATGGTTAAACTCCAAAGTATATTTGATCTTCTTGATTTTTTTTTTTGTCAAATGAAATGGTGTGACTCACAGACCCCGTACTTACATAATCTATACCTCAATAGATTCGTGCACTTGCGGGTATTTTTAATTGGTTGTTTCCACATTAATTTGTGTCAGTTATGAATACAACAGAGGGCCTTGGATCATTGTAGGGAAATACCTGGTTATGCAAAAATGGAGGCCTGGGTTTTGTCCAGCAACAAATAAAATCACTAGAATGGCTACTTGGATTCGTGTTTCTACAAATCAATGGGAGTATTTTGATGTCTGAGCATTGAAACGGATTGGAAACTGATTGAGGAAACTCTTAAAAATTGATGCCCTTACTACTTCTCAGAACATGGGGAAGTTTGCTCGCCTTTGTGTTGTGTTGGATTTGACTAAGCCATTGAAGGCATTTTGTTCAGATAAATCAAACTTGGTATAACATTGAATATAAAGGTCTTCCTGATATTTGTTACTTATGTGGTAGATATAGGCATAAGAGCATCACCAGTATGGGGTGTATTTTCGGGGGTGTAAAGCCACTTTTACATCCCCTTTACACATTCGGGGAGTGTATATGTGTTTTTTACTCTAATAGGGAAGATGTAAATCCAAAGATGTATTTTTTACTCCAATGAGTTTGTATGGCTAGTATTCTGTAGAGTTGGAAGTGTGATTTAGCTTTAATCCTCTATCCTCTCTCCTCCTTTCTAAGTAGTGGGGCCAGTTCCGAAGGTGTAAAAACAGATGTAAACATAGAAATTTTTTTGCATCTCTGAAATCAAATGCAATTTTACAACCTTTTACACACTCCCACTGCAGGAGTTTTCGACCAAGAAAGATGTATATTTAGCACACATCTGGATTTACATGTGACCATTGGTGATGCTCTAAGCGGGATAATTGTGAGTTGAAGAATACTGTGAATGATATTGTGGGTAGGGAGCTACAGGTTTCAGATACTGGTGCTGCTATAAGAACTGATGTTGTTATGGATAACGAAGGTACTTTGGGAGGTCTGCAAGGGCCTTGGATGAATGTGGCAGCGCATAGAAAATCGAAGGTTGTGTTTAAAGATATGGGCAACAAGGGTTCTGGCAATAAGAGTCAAGGGTCTCGTTTTGATATTTTAAGGGAAGTGGATGAGACTGTTGGTGTGGTGAAAGTGTTTGCTAGTGGTAGTAAAACTCAAAAGGGTTCATTCAAACAAGATGATGAGTTGGGATCAAAAGTATGAACCAAGTATGAGGCCTATAAAGCTGGTTCTCTGTCAACTTTGAATGATATTTCAAATAACCCATTCAAGACGAAAAGGAATTTGAATACTTGTGGTAACGTCGGAGCTACTTCTAGTACTTTTGCTACCAAGGGTAAGATGGTGGTTGGTGGTAAAAGGTTGGAAAGGCGTATTTCAATCCAAGAGTAGTTAAATAATTGGGTGAGTGGTGCTAAAGAGTATGATGTTAAGGGAGTTTATATCTTTGGGCATCAACCTCCTAACATTGGCATTAGTAATAATGATCATGAAAATGAGTTTGAGACAGATATTATTACGACCTCTTTGGTTTCCTCTGCTCATGATGGTGGGTTACTTAATGATCAAATGAACTTGTTTGAAGGACAAAAAAAATTATACTCATGAGGAGTTTGCTAGTCACACCTCCAACAATGTTGAAGGTATGAGTCTCGAATCTTAATTAGGGCATAGCCCTCAGGTTTTTCTTCTCGATGTGTGATTTTTTCTGTGAATTGAATTTGTTGAAATGTTAGAGGTGTTGCGTGCACCAAATTTTGGAATAATGTGACGGACCTAATTCTTTGCCATAAAATTGATATGTTGTTTGTGTGTGAGCCTTGAATTAGTGGGTATAAGGCAATTAATATGGTGAATTCTTTGAGGTTTTCTTCTTTTGAAATTGTTGATCCTGTGGCTTTTCTGGTGATTTATGGTTACTTTGGAATGATAGGAACGTTAATGTCCATATTTTAGGCACTTTCAATCAAGCTATTACAGCTTGTATTTCTTGGAATAATCAAGTCCCTTGGGTTTTTACTGCAATCTATGCAAGCCTTGTGAGACTAAAAGGGAGCAATTATGGGATTACATTTCCTTTGTGGCTACCTGTCATAACTTACCTTTGATGCTTACTAGGGACTTTAATGAGATTCTGCAAGTGGAGGATAAATTGGAGGGAGCTTCTCCTTGTATATTGAAAGGGTTTGAGAAATGGTTTAATGATAATGTTATGATGGATTTAGGTTACTCTGGCCCTAAATTCACCTCGACATAATAGGGTTTTTGAAAGAATTGACAAGGGCATGTGTAATTTGTAGTTGAGACAACGCTTTGCGGATGCCCATGTTTTGCATCTTCCAATGACAAAATCAAATCATTGTCCTATTAAGATTTGCTTGCAGTCCAGATTTTCTTCTTCTCCCAGTGAAAGGCCTTTTAGGTTTCAATCTATATGGATGAAGCATGAGAAGTTTAAAGAGTTTGTTATGCACAAATGGGGTCAACATTTTGGTTCTGCCCTAGATAAATCTTTTGGTTTAATTGTTTGTTTAAAGCAGTGGAATGTTGATGTTTTTGGGCACTTGAAACAAAGAAAAGCTAGACTTCGAGCTAGATTGGTTGGTATACATAAAGCTTTGTGTAATAGCCCTAACAAGTTCTTGAGCTAGTTCATGTCTTCTTTGGTAAATGATTCTAATTTGTTATTGGATCAAGAAGCAATCTTTTGAAGCCAAAAATCTAGGGTTCAGTGGTTGCAAGAAAGAGACAGAAATACGAAGTTCTTCCACATGTCCACAATTCTTAGGAGAAGAAGGAATAAGTTGGAGAGGCTGAAAAATGAGAATGGGGATTTGGTTTATGAGGCTGTTGGCTTGAAAACCTTAACATTAAACTACTTTTCCAACTTGTTGTCTCAAGGCCAAGTTATTTCTTTTCAAGGACATATTCCTAAGCGTTTTCCAAGATTGGAGTCAATGGATATTAGCGATTTGATGCGTCTTGTGGATTTATCAGAGGTTCAATCGAGTCTCTTTAATATTGGTAGTGGTAAAGCTCCTGAAGTTGATGGATTTTCAGCTGGCTTTTATCAGAATCATTGGAGCTTGTGTGCTAATGATATTAGTGATGTGGTTTGTAAGGTGTTCCAGGAGGGCCATGTGTTGGTCAGATTAAATGAGACATTGATTACTCATGTTCCCAAGGTTGCAAATCCCCAAAATATGGCACAGTTTCGGCCTATTAGCTTATGTTGTACTTTTTATAAAGTTATCTCAAAGATAATTGTTGCTCGGATAAGGCCTTTGATGTCTAAGCTGATTAGTCCACACTAGGTCAATTTTGTTCTTGGGAGTCACATCACAAATAACATTGTTAATGCTCAGGAAATTATGCATAAGTTTCAAGTTTCTAAGGGGAGAAAAGGTTTTTTTGCTTGGAAAGTGGATTTGTCAAAGGCCTATGATAGATTGAATTGACATTTCCTGGAGTTTGTTCTCACTGAATTGGGTCTACTTTTGCAATTTATTCAACTTATTATGGGTTGTATTTCTATTGTGAAGTATAGAGTGTGTATGAATGGAGAGGTTATTGAATCTTTTACTCCTGGGAGTGGCATTTGTCAAGGTGACCTCCTCTCTCCTTACTTGTTTGTGTTATGCATTGAAAAACTATCCCATATTGTGTTGGAGGCCGATAGTAACAAAAGGTGGAAACTTGTTAAAGCCTCTCAATCTGGGCCTACAGTGTCTCATTTATTTTTTGCAAATGATTTGATCTTGTTTGCTGAATCTAGCTCCAAGCAAGCTAGGGTCATGAAGCATTGTTTGGATAAGTTCTGAAAACTCTTAGGAAAAGCAGTAAATTTTGATAAGTCTGTGATTTTATGTTCTCCTAACACTTGTAGAGAAGTTGATCGAGAGATTAGTTCTATATGTTGGTCTCCTCTCACTGAAAATTTAGGGAGATATTTGGGGATGCCTATCCTACATTCCAAAATCCCTAGATATACGTATTATGGGTTGGTAGACAAGGTTCATAAAAGATTGGCTGGTTGGAAAAGTAATTTCTTGTCTCTTGCTGGGAGGGCTACTTTGATTCAAGCTGTCACTGCTACTATTCCTATATATGCCATGCAAACCATTAAGCTCCCCGTGAGCACTTGTGAAGAATTGGATCGTATTAATCGTAATTTTTTTGGGGTAGAAGTGAAAAAAAGCAAAAGATTCATCTTTTCCAGTGGAACTTAGTTTGCAGACTTAAGAGTCAAGATGGTTTGGGGTTGAAGAAATCTTATGATATGAACCAAGCTCTTCTTGCTAAAGTTGGGTGGATGCTTCATTGCCATGATACAAGGTTGTGGGTGAAATTTTTGCATATAAATATTTAAAGGGTAAGTTATTCTTGATAGCTCTTGGAAAGATAGGAAAATCTGCACTTCTACTTGGAGAGGTGTTCTACATGGAGCTGGTTTGCTTAGTCAAGGTTTGAGGTGGCGAATTGGAAAAGGGGATGTTGTTCGTTTTTGGTAGGATTGTTGGCTTTTTTATGTGCATTTAATGCAGTATGATGGGGTTCTCAATGTTTCTGAGCCTGAGTGCTTGGTTTCTAATTTTATTAAAGATGACTGGTGAGATGTCGAGAAATTGAGAGTTGTGGTCAGTGAAGCCTTGGTTCATAAGATTGTGAATTTCCGTGTGGGTTTTGATAACTCTTTGAGTGATGCTCAAATTTGAAAACCCACTTCAAATGAGGTTTTTACTATTAAAAGTGCCTATGATTTACTCTTCCAGAATAATGGTTGGAAGGAACCTTTTTGGGAAGGGTTGTGGAAACTCAAACTTCCTCCAAAAATTAAAATTTTCCTGTGGCTGGGTTATCATGGGAAAGTTTTATCAAATGAGCAGAGGGCTATACGAAATCTAATTGTGTATCCTTCTTGTGTTATTTGTTGGTGGAGCTCTGAGTCTGTGTTACGTATCCTGAGACGTGTGCTCAAGCTGAAGCAATTTGATAACGTGTTTTTAATGCCTTTGCATGAATCTCATTTTTTATATATATAATTATCTGAAGCCTTGGTTGATAACTAATTTATTTTCTAATAACAAAGGGATTGCTGGCCTACCTTGGAGCTTAATGTTTGGTTTTATTTGTTGGTTTGTCTGGAAATGGAGAAATAGATATGTCTTTAATCTTGGGGAGGAGTTTCCTGCTCATCCTCAAATTATAATTTTACATGTTGCTAAGGAATGGTTAAGGAATGCTTATGCTTTAAAGTTTACAACTGATAAAGTCTAGGTTTCTCTGGCTTGGGAAGCTCCCGAGAATAGGGGATTCAAGTTGAATGTTGATGGGTCTCGAAGAAATAGTTCCGGGGCAATTGGTGCTGGTGGTGTAATCTATAATTCACTTGGTGATTGGGTGGGTGGTTTTTCTTTTAATTTAGGGATTGGACAGGTCCTAGAAGTTGAGCTCTAGGGGTTTTTTTTTGCCTTAAGCTTGCAGTGACTCAAGGTCTGTCGAAGGTGATTGTTGAGATGGATTTAGCAGTTGCTGTCCACCTTCTTCAACAACATTGTTTGATTGATTCACACGCATTTGTTGGCCTAGTTGTTAGATGTAGGGAAGTTATGAACCAGATTGAGACTTGTGTGGTGCAGCATGTTTTTAGAGAGAATTTGTGTGACTGATGGTCTTGCAAATGGGAGTTACAATATGGGGCTGAGAGTTTGTTATTTTGATTCAGCTTCGGATTGGATAGTATCTTTATTAGCTGATGATTTGATAGGGGTTTCTCGTACTAGGTTGATTAGTAGTACTGCAATGTAATTTCTGTGTTTGGGGTTCTTCCCCCTTATTTCATTTATAAATAAAATAAAAAAATAAAATAAAAGGACTGAAGGTAAATCCACTTGCCCAAGATGCTCTATAGAGTAGTTACTAGAAATGATGAACTATTTGAAAACATTAATCAATCAAACATCCAAACAATATGAAAGGGTGGAGGGCAAAAGGTATCCAACTCCATAAAGTCCACTTCAACTTTTCAACTTTAAACAACTTATTATTTTATATGTGAAGAAACGTCTTGCTTTGATTATAAAAGAAGCGTATATGTCATATGTACTGATTAGATATCAAGTCCAATGTTGTTTAATTAATTTGTAGTTGATATGTTTAATTAATTAAGGACCCAAGTAATTTCCCTAAAAAGAAAGACATCAAATATATGTTTATGATTATATAAATTTTTTTAAAAAAACTATATAAACAATGACATTAGATGTCAAAGTACTGTATTTTGACTTTTGAGAAAAGAAAAAAAAGTTAAGTGGGCTGAACTCAGGCCGTGCTTGAAGCGGGCTTGAGCCACGAGCCGACTCGGTCCATTGGACCTCAATATTTTTTTTATCCTAGGTCAGGCCCAAGTTTTCATGTTGTGCCAAGCACGGCCTACGAAAATTCGTGCTCGTGCCGTGCTTCATTTAAACGGGGTGGGCTCATGCCGTGCTGGGCTAGCCTGTCCCGTTTGACACATTTACCCAGAAGTGTAAAAGGGATGTAAAAGTGGCTTTACACCTCCGAAAATACACCCCCCCCACTGTGAATGCTTTAACAAAAAGAAAGAACTAAGACTTACAAGTGCAGTTACATTATTCAACAATTGCAACCTATGCATTGACAACTCCACACAACTTGCCAACCACAATCTAGCAACCTAGTAAATGCAAATACCAATTTCAGGAAATAATATCAATGATAGCAGCACATAAATAATAAAGTTGATTCTCTCAATCCCTCACTGTAAATTTTGAAAAGAGTGACACCAGTGAACCAATGTCCCTTGGCTTTGATATAACCTAGACATTCTTGCATCATCTTCTTGCTTGTGTATACTTTTGTCCTCTTTATTGCTTGTGGCTTGTGTACTTAGTTAATATTAATTAATTATTAACTCTTTGACAATCTTGTGATTAATGAATCAAATGGCCCTTAGAAAAGGATATTGGATTGTTTGAGTGTTTCAAACAAAAAAAAGAAAGATTATTTGAGTGCGGTGCTTCTTGTATTAGTCAATCAAATAGGCTAGCAACTATGTGACTTATTTAGTGGATTGACGCAATATTTTTACATATCCATAGTGTATTGCATGAGGATTATTGTGTCTCATCCTAAATCTTTCACATTGAGGACATAACATATATAGATTATGCGTTTGTTATAAAATTCTCAAGATGCAACGCAAGTTGATTTTATAACGATAAGTTCTAATATTTTGACCAAGATAAATATTAAAAAAAGTTATAACATTAAATTATGACAAGTACCTTTTTTTCCTTCTCATATTATGAATAAGAAGGATATGTGAGTTTGGAATAATATATATACGTACTCGTTTTGTATTAATAGATTTTCTATGTGTAAAGGGTTTTTGAGTCTATCATGTGTTCTTTCTTGTTGATATGTAATAATGATTTTAATTAACTAATTATTAAGTAGGGTTTTAAGTGTTTTTTTAAAAAAAAACTTAATTGAAGTTATCTTTTTAAGTATGCTCGTGAAGTGCAAACATAAGCATGATATATTTATTTAGTGATAAATGTGGAAGCCTATGTTATGTGTGATAAGTTTTCATATAATGATAATAGTAATCTCATTGTATAAGGTTAGAGACTTTTAATAAATGGAAATTGCATTGTGTTTTTTAATTATAGCAATTAGGGGTAGGACTTCTAATAAATGCAAATTGGATAAGGATTATGTTTAGATTGTGTCTCATCCGAAATCTTTCATATTAAGGATAAAACATATTAGATTGGATCTAGATTTTGTGTTTATTATAAAATTTTCAAGACGCAACGCAAGTTGGTTTTATAATGGTAAGTTCTAACATTTTGATCAAGATAAAAAAAAAATTCTAACATTTTGACCAAGATATATAAAATAAAATAAAAATTCTTACATTAAATTATAACATTTGGTATGAAAACAAGTTATATCATGCATTTGAGCTAGATTAATAAATTGTTACTACCTGTTTGTAGATAACTTCATTTTCTCCAACCTGGCAGTTTGACCAAAATGTGTTCTCTACTAAACTTGTATCGGTTTTCTGATAGCATAGTTTTCATTTTGGCATGTAACTGCAGTTACATTACAATGATGACATAACCCAACAATGGCAAACCCTGCAATATGAGGCAACTCCACACAACTTCCCAACCACACTCAAATTGCAAAATACAAATACCAATTTCACGAATAACAGTAATAGTAAAGATAGATACCAGTGCCAACATCGAAAGAATAAAAACTTGCCTACGCAAAATTAATTCTCTGATATTAGTTTGGTTAGTATATGACAAGCAACATGAGGAAAAAAAAAATTATGCAGGTTGTTTGTGCCTAATAAATCATGGTCATAAAAATGACCGAAGGAGTTTCCGCTCGGCCCTAGCACCTATTCATGAACTGGAACGTGGTGTTAAGGAAAAGCTGCAAAGGCATAATCATCTCGGCCTCGATCGCGGCATTATGGGCCGAGGTCGAAGGACGAAAGAGACACAGCCAAAGATATTAGAGTCAAATCACCACGAGGCAGCAGGGTCCCACGCTTCATTTAATGAAGTAACGCCTCTGACTAGCAAACCCACTAGCAGCAAGAAGGCATTTAATGCACGAGGGAAGAAGGGAAGTGACTAATAGTAATATCATTATTTGGTTTAGCCTACCAATTCCATTCACGAAGGGTAGATGTGTTCGACATACAAGGGGCTCACGTTCCTGTAGTCAAATCCAAATTTTTTTTAAGGTTAATTATCATAAACCAAACTTATATTATGCCTTTTAATGTTACAGTAAAACGAATTAGTTAGTTATTTCAAATTATAGATGTTATGTGAGTTTTGAAACTCGTAAGTAAAGATGGATCAATAGGACCTACCCGAGATGGATTAGTAGGCTGGCATCTACCTCAACATTAGTACCATGAGTAGCAGCTACATCTTCAACCTATTTAGTATACTAGGAGTGATCTAGGAGACCATAATGGGTTGGTCCTCTTGAGGGGCTAGCCTCACCACTCCATGTCTTCTGGTTGAGGCAGTGGGACGCACTCTATCAGGTCGAGATGATGCAGCCTCAACAGTACCTCTACGACTCCTTTTCATATCTGAAAAATAATATTAAGTACAAACTCAGAAATGAATTCGGTATATTACCACTGAAAAACTAAAACTAATTTGATAGCCTACCACCTCTATTGGTATCATGAGTAGCATCTACATCTTCAACCTCTATTGGCCTTTTGTCTTATATGCTTCATGTAATTAAAAATTGTGTTTTGCCTTTTCTGTAAAACTCTTACTCAAACCCTTTAAATATAAATAATAAATAAAATAAAGTTTTAACAGTAAAGTAAAAATAAAGAAACAAATGAATAAGTAAAATAAGTCAAGAGTAAGAAAGCAAGCCTAGTATAGTGAAGGTATGTCAAAGACACTGTCCTAAAGCCTTTGTAGCCTCCCTACGTGCAAGTAATGACGGTCTACAAGACTCCAAGATACAACCCCAATACGCAGGCTCAAGGTCCGCTATGAGAAAGTGTTATTATTTGAACAGTTTTTAAAATTTAACGTTTTGATTTTGTTTTAATATTTTGGTTGTTTTCTTTTATTTATTATGGGAGTTACAATTGTTTTAATTTTCAGTTTTTATTTTCTATTCATTGCCTTAATTTTTCTGATTTAATGTGTATAGAGGTTACCAGTGTTGGATGCCTATAAAAGACCACTCATTCTTCACATTTGAACACACCACTGACACATACATGTTGAACATATGCTAGGAACAGACATGCCACTGGATGTTCAATCTTCATTTATAGAGGATGGAATAAGCTTCATCTTCATATTTTAATATATCTTCATTGTTTTGTCCATTACCCATTGGATGCTCAATCTCATCTGCATAAAAGAAATCAAAGAAAGCAACCATTTGACATGAAAGTGTTAAGTGATAGCAATTCACGGCTTGATAAAATAATATTGTATTTCTTCTCTCCTCTTTTGACTGGTGCACATGGGCTGCCACTTTATTCTTTATAGTTTCTTTATGTTGGCTGCCCATTTATTTCTTAATAAAGCTTGTAAAGATAATATTAAAATAAGAGGCATGTGCACTAAGGCTTTCTCTATTGGAATTGGTAAGTAGCTTTAGAATTCTTTATTCCTTTCCTCCAATGAGATAGTGACACATGCTGAATCAACCCAAGCTCCCATGTCAAGGCTCAGTTTCTCCATTGATGTAGCTAATGAAAGTTGGTTAGCAGCCTGCTTATCTCTTTTTCGAACATGATTCAATATATGACAGTCTGAGAAGGCAACACTTATCCAAATGCTTCCATATTTGGATATGTTATACTAGACATAAGGGAAAACAACTCTCATGAAGAAGTCAAATTCATTTGAGAGGGGCAAGCAAGTCGAATTGCTCTCTCGGACACACTAATCGTCACGAGCGACATCCCTTTGAGCAGGCTTCAGCGTTTAGTACTATGAGAATGATACACTGATCGGATTGCTCCCATATTTGGATAAGTTGTCGTAGACATCTGGAGGAACAACTACCATGAAGAAGTCAACTTCATTTGAGTAGTGGAAAGGCCTTATCGAACAAATTGTATCGAATTTACCATCATTGGATTTCCTGTGCCCACCCTGTTTCCCCCTTATTCCTGTGCCCACCCTGTTATACTAGTCATAAGGGAAAACAACTCTCACAGGTGTCCTAATTTTCCTGTTTCTCTTTTTCCTGTGCCCACCATGTTTCCCCCTTATTCTTCTGACACCTGTTCTCTCTCTTAACATGAAACACAACGATGTTAACTTTGAATAAAATGAAAAATAAAATGACAGAATAAAATGAAAAGAAATATAAAAAAAAAATAGAAACCTAGCAGCGACCCAAGCAAAAACGCAATAGCCGACCCTAGCCCCCTCCCCCCAGTCCTCACACACACAGACACACACACACACACACAGTCTCTCTCTCTCTCT